>CM058040.1:50918686-50973839 GCA_030169165.1 Centaurea solstitialis
AATTGACCTGCAATAAATAAAATCATAGTTACAACTTTTAGGTGACATGTTCATAAATGTAGGGTATAATGATTTTATTTTCGTAACAACCCCAACTTGTAAAAAAATGTCCACATGGCAGGCCAAGGGCAGGCCACTCTATTGGATACATGGCATTGGTCACCACTTATTTCCTACATTATAGAGTAAAAGATTATAGGGTCATGAAAGATGTCACCGTATCAGTTTATTATGCACAATCTATGACCAAATATTTTTAAAATCTACAATATATAATAAACTCAAGTTTTCATTGATAGAGTTATTTTTTATTATTTTTTTCCTCTAGCCTTTTGTTTTGCATGCATGCACAAGGCGAATTTCACTTAATATATTAATAGGCAAATTACGTCAAAAGGTAACGTATTTTACTATAATTTCTGTTTTGGGGAATGTACTTTTAAAATACCCATTTAAGAGTATATAACAAAACTTTACAACCAAAAAAGGGAACCACTTACCAATATAGTAAGTACCTATTGATTTTTTAATAATTATATTATTTTAAAAATCATAAATAAGCATTATATTGTCATGTCTCTTAAATAATTTCCATGTCACCCAAAGAAATTTCATATAAATAATGTTTGTCATCTACTCCAAGTATTAATCCGTCTACGATTATCGTTTTTTTAGTTTAGTTTACCCTCCTTAAAAAGTTCTTAAAAAAATTTGTTTCCGATTTTGTTAGTTTGCTCCAAAAAAAACCAAGTTTGCAATTTTGTATGTTTGATACGTTGAAGTTCTTCACCATCTTTTTGTTTTCATTCTTCTTTAAATAGAACAAAAAAAAAAACAATGGTTGTTGAGGAGAGATTATTTGAGGAATAAAAATAATAACGGGGTTTTGGAGAAATGAAAAACAATGGTTGTTGGAGAGAATTATTTGTGTAAGGCTTAAAGGGAAAGAGCATTTTTTAAGAAAAATAAAATAAAACTAAAAAAAAAGGATAATAATGAGAGATGAATGGATTCAGATTTAGAGTAGGTGATAAACATTATTTATATGAAACTTCTTTTGATGACATAGAAATTATTTAAGGGCATGGCAATATTGATGCTTATTTATAATTTTTAAAATAATATTATTTAAAAATCAATAGGGACTTAGGCTATGTTTGGCAAGCGTAGCTTATAAGCTAGCTGGTAGCTGATAAGCTAGCGGATAGCTGATAAGCTAGCTGTTGATTGATAAGCTTGCTAGCAGCTGATAAGCTAGCTGTTGAACAAATTATGTTTGGCAAAAACTAGCTTATGAGTATGTAAAATGACAAAAAAGGGTATATTTGAATTTAATAATTAATATTAATAAGGGTATAATTGGAAAAAGCTACAATAAGCTCCTCATAAGCTACTCAAAGTAGCGTTTCAAAAAGCTAGCTTATAAGCTAGCTGATAAGCTAGCTTCCTGGTACATGTTTGGATGGACTAGCTTATAAGCTAGCTTATCAGCTAGCTTATAAGCTAGCTTATGCTTGCCAAACAAAGCCTTACTATATTGGTAAGTGGTTCCCCTTTTTGGTTGTAAAGTTTTGTTATATACCCTTAAATGAGTATTTTAAAAGTACATTCCCAAAAACAGAAACTAGAGTAAAGTACGTTACCTTTTGACGCAATTTGCCCTATATTAATTAAGTCAAGTTGCATACATATCACATCTACACTATATTTTTGAGTGTGATTAACTTGGTCCATTTGGTCCATGTAATTTGCTCAAAGACGGATCTTTCCTTCTAATGGTAGCTAACTAATGGTGTTAACTTTAAAACCGTAAGCGTTATGAAATTTAAAAGTTATAGTTTAAATCCAAAATTTAAGCAAACAATATGAACAACATGAACTATTAACGTACTTAGCTCAGAAGCTGCAACTCTGACATAAAGATCTTGTCCACCACTTTCAGACTCAGCATACTGCCTCATGTCCATAAGATCCACAGCCCAAAAAACACAACCCGACCCGTCCCCAGTTATATCCATATTAGCATAACCCGTACAAGAACAATTCCATTTGCAAATCTCCCTACACTCGCTCAAATTCATTGTTCGATCGGTAAACACTTTCGAACTCTCCGGCAATTTCATGTTCTTCAACGGCAAAAACCCGTCCGATCCGCAATCCATTTTGGAGCTCCGAACACACCCGCTTGACCCGTCTTGTAGATTGACCCAAGCCCGTTTGTCTCGTGGCTGGAATCCATTCAAACACTTGCACAATGGAAAAACATTTGTTTCGCAAATGCCGAACTGGCCACAGTGGCCGTAGTTATCGCATATGTCCCTTGGGTGAAACCAGATTAAATTCCAGCTATTCTCGGATGAGGACCAGATGAATCGTTGAAGTTTGCCCAAAGAACCCATGATCACCAATCTCGAATAAACGGAACTGTCTAACATTTCGAACGAATAGTAAATTTCATCCGGGGTTTCTTGAAATTCAAAGTGGATTGCGCTCACCCCCTTCATCTCCGGTATACCGCTAATCCGCTTTCCGTTCCACGGCCCGCTCCGCCAAATCACTGATTCCTTGTTCCGAAAAACAATCTCTGGAAACCCATCTATGTTCATTTTGTAAGAATAGTCACCGGAACCTGGATCGTCGTCGGACTTCGACGATCTTAGGAACCGGTTGATTCCGGTTTTACGGCTCCACCCGAGTTTCATCCCGGGTAATAGAGTATCAGTCGGATAATCGAAGCTTTCCCAGACGTAATTCTCCGGGTTTTCGTCGTTTTCGAGGCGAAGGACGAAGTTACCGGAGTCGAGAAGCTGCGCCACCGTGTTGATCACCGGTGGTACTACGGATTGGTTCGACGACCAGATTGCGGTTTCGGATCGGTCTACGAGGTTTATGTTTCCGTCTTCGCCGATTGCTAGTTTCGCAAACGATGAGTTAACGGGGGCGTCTCGATTCGCTAACCAAACGATCGTTCTCGGTTGGATTTGGTAGTACCAAATGCCGAGATAGAGATTATTGTTGCCTAAATCGACGAAGCCCAACTCGAAAACTTCACCGGATGAGATTAGGGTTTGATTCATGGCGAGTGGTTGTGTGGGAGTGATGATATCATCGGCTACACAGAGAAAAGGGATGAAGAAGAAGATTATGATTCCGCCATGGATATGGAAGCTATTCATTCCTGAGGTTCACAATTGAGCACAAGCAGAATTTAGTTCGTTGGATTTGAGTTTTGGTTCACAAAATTGTATGGTTCGTTTATACTTAGAGGAGTAAATTATGTTCTTGGTCCCTATGGTTTAAACATATAACGTTTTCTTTTAGATAATTATGGATTAGAAATTTATGGTCGGGTTTCAATGATAAGTTGAGGTTACCGTTAATAGTACGAGAAGTGTTTTAGGAGACGTGGTTAAGTACCGTTGATGAGATGTATCGGATCAATTTTTCTTTTAATGCACAAAAATTTATGGGAGAACAATAATCAACGGTCGGATCTACCACTGACATAGACCTCAATTTCTCACATAGACCTCAATTTCTCACAGGATCTTTTGCCTACAACTTTATTGGTATTAGGGTTAGTTTCCAATTATAAGTTGAAGTTAATATGAGAAGCTGGGCCACCAATACATTCTCGGCGCTGGTATATTCCATTTGTAACATCCCAACCACCATACAAGACATTGTCTTCTTTATCCATACTTTGACTTGCATTTTTAAAAAGCATCTAGTAAAGAAGATATCAAGTCTCTTCTAAGACGACTTTCCCTTTGTATTGATCATGATCTCACAAATATATAGATCGTTGGAAAATCAGCCGGAGAGATTAGGGTGACCAAGAGTTTTTCTTCGTCCGATTTTATGTTTTTCTAAAGATTTATTTAGGGATTTTGTTTATTAATTTAGATGTAAGGTTTTTAATTTATATAACCTTTTAAACTAATTTGCATAATTTATTATTATGTTCTTAATGTTAATGGTTAATGCTTTTAGCGTTAGCGTCATTACACCAAAATTGAGTTCATAACAAAATTAAATTTGTAATAAGCATCTTAATAAAATGTTTTATAGGTGCAAAGTTTATAGAATAAACAAAATTAAAAACGCCATACCTAAAAATGTTAAAAAAGTTTATTGGACGATTTTGGGCTTCATAACAAGTTTTTTTAGAACATTTTCCAAATAAACCGTCATATTAACTATTTTATAGAACGCCATTTGAAAGAACGCCCTCTAAACACAAATGTCCTCTCAAAAGATTACATTTATCAAAAACGCCCTATAAATCAGCTAATACAGTTATTTTGTCAGTGTCCTAAAAAACTTGTTGGGATGCTTAAAAGCACCCTATAAACTTGTTGTAACACCTTTTGATATATATATATATATATATAGATAAATTGTTCTACTAAAACATCTATGTATATTTTAAGCGTCACATACACTACAAGAAAAATGGGATTTAGTGAGGAAAAGTTTTAGTGAGGACAAACTTTCCTCACAATAAGTCACTAAAAGACAAAAAAAACTAGTCTAGCGGGTAGAATATTTTGACTTAGCATATTGTGAGGACATGTCCTTTATCTACGTATTTTCATTTTAACTTTTGATTTTTCTTTCCCCACAAAAATTACAACAGTTACTTTTATTGATTTTTTTTCTTTGACTCTTATTACTAGAGGACACGTCCTCACCATAGGTTATCACGAAAACTATTTCTCTTGACTTTTTTCCTTTGACCAGATTCACACTAAAAAAATATAGGTTTTCAAAATTTTAATTTCTTATATAAATAAAATAACATATTCAATAGATTAATAAAATGAGGAGTAACTTTAGGAGAGGACATGTCCTCACCCTAGATTTTTTCATTTCCCTCCAACCCCTAACTCAAATTCCCATCAAATAAAATACATATTTTGAAATTTTGATTTTCCCACTAATACCTAATTAAATGGCGGGTTACTTATGGTGAGGACACGTCCTCACTATACGGTTTTTTCTTTTATTTTAAATTTTTAGTTCCATAAATTAATTTATATTAAATATTGATTAGTATTAGATTTTGTATATGTTTATTTTATATGCTATTTTATACTAAATATGCATTAATAAAAAAAATAAAATATTCTTTTTATTAATTTTAAATTGTGTTTATAGTTAGGATTGGAATTTGCTCAATACATTACGTTAGTATTTATCGTTGTTAATCATGAACTACTTTTTGGGTGATATCTGACATTATACTATAAAGTTTTTTTAAATAAAGGTTTTGATTTCATCGTAAAAGAAGTCATACGTATTTGTAACGGTTGATTGTAAGTCATCATTAGTCGGGATAAATGATATGTGGTTGTAACAGTTGATTGTTGGCCAACACTTCTAGTAGAAAGTCATAAGTGTTCGTAATGGTCGGTTTTGTACGCTGTATAATTTGTGTATTAAAACCGATTAAGTTAGTATGATCAAGTTTATCAAGAGTCTCAAAAATCTCGTTATGTTGATATATTATTCACTATCCATCTTTCATAAACATCTTATGCATGTAGGTTAACTCCTAATCTATATAGGCCTAGCTAACATAGTTCAATTATGCTAGGCCTTATTCGGTGTTATTTGGAGTTAGTCGATGTTATAGCTCATTAAGAGTCATAAGAACTTGTTATACTGTAATACATTTCACTATCGATCATTAAGTTGTAATCAGATCCACAAGGGTGGTGGCGTACTGACAAAAGACCTAGCGGATGTGGTGGAATATCCCATCCACCCGTGTTCGAGCCCAGGCGTGCACATCTTTTAGTTGGGTTTATTGGGCCTAATTTGGTCCAATCATGCTTTATTGGACTTTAGTTGGGTTTATTGGGCTTTAGTTGGGTTTATTGGACCTAATTCGGTCCAAGGATGCTTTATTGGGCTTTATGTGGGTTTATCGGGCATAGTTCGGTCCAAGCATGTTTTATTGGGCCTTAGTTGGGTTTATTGGGCCTAATTTGGTCGAAGCATGCTTTGTTGGGTGGAAAATTTTGACATCCAATTGGATCGATTCAGTTCTTCGATGGTAGTCTAGAACCGACCAAAACCGACCGATCTGATCCAATTGACTACTCAATCTCAATCAAATGGACCCATCCAATCATCATCCAATGACCTATCCAATTACCATTATTGTATTAATGTATGTTTTAACGTTTTAATATCATTTAATAGTTATTGAATTGATGAAACTAAACATTATGCTATTGTTTGGATTATTGGATTATTATATGAAGGGTTTAGTTCCCCAAAATGTATCCAACTTGTCACCTTTTGCTATTGTATATACTGTACTTTAAAAATTACCACTTAATACATCATACTACTAAAAACCTAACATTTTAAATACTAAATGACTTGTAAACCCGGTAGCCGGTCATTCCGGCCACTTGGTATATCTGGTGTTAGATCAATCTAGTTGGACATTAATCGAACCAACTGGGATTTAATTGATATATCTAGTATTAGATTGATCCATTTGGGCTTTAATCGATCCAATCGGGCTTTAATCAACCCAATTGGGCTTTAATTGAGATATATGGTCGTAGATCGATATAGTTGGGCTTTACTCAATCTAATTGGTCTTAGATTGATCCATTTGGGCTTTAATCGATCCAATTGGGCTTTAACCAATCCAATTGACTTTAATTGATATATTTGGTGTTAGATCAATCTAGTTGTACATTAATCGAACCAGTTGGGATTTAATTGATATATCTAGTCTTAGATTGATCCATTTGGGCTTTAATCGACCCAATTGGGCTTTAATTGAGATATATGGTCGTAGATCGATATAGTTGGGCTTTACTCAATCTAATTGGTCTTAGATTGATCCATTTGGGCTTTAATCGATCCAATTGGGTTTTAACCAATCCAATTGACTTTAATTGATATATTTGGTGTTAGATCAATCTAGTTGTACATTAATCGAACCAATTGGGATTTAATTGACATATCTAGTATTAGATTGATCCATTTGGGCTTTAATCGATCCAATTGGGGCTTTAATTGAGATATATGGTCTTAGATCGATATAGTTGGGCTTTACTCAATTAGATTGATCCATTTGGGTTTTAATCGATCCAATTGCGCTTTAATTGATATATGGTGTTACATCAATCTAGTTGTACATTTTACGAACCAATTGGGATTTAATTGAAAATGGCCGATTTAAAGGATCGAGAACTGGATCGTATAGATAATACCGGTTATGGTTCTTGCAGGTCCAATGCTCACCTCTAGTTGGATCTAGTTGTGCTTAAGTTCAAACTACTTAGAATTTAGAAATAAAAAATTAACTATCATTTAAAAGCTATTATTATAAATAAAAAATTAAAACTACTTAGAATTTAGATATTAATAATATGTTTTAAGATTTTGCCAAAAATTAATTTCTCATATGTTTGCTCCCGTCTCCCTCTCTTTTTTCTCCTCTCAAATTCCCTTTCCCTCTCCTTTTATTTCCCCAATTCTAAAAAACCCTAGAAATTTAACCCTTCAATTTCCTTCCCCTCTTCGCCTCCCTCCATCATGCTACTCATCATCGTCCTCCTGCAGCCAAATGACCATCGTCGCCCTCCTTCAACTACACTACCACCGTCGCCTTCCTCTAACCACACCACCTCTGTCGTCTTTCTCCATCCAAACCAACAACATCACTCATCTCGTAACCTCTCTATGTGAACGAATCTGGGTAAGTGTGTGTTAAGGCTTTCTTTCATCGATTATGTTTTCTTGTTTGAAATTGTTTTGTTTTTCGATTATGTTTTCTTGTGTGATGCAGGGAAGTGTGTGTTAGGGCTTTTTTAAAGGTAATTGAAATTAATTTATCAAATCATATGACACATATAACTTCAAAAAAAATAATACTGATTCATGGTTTATAGTTTTGTGCTTGAGTAGTGAAGTCATGTATGTAATGTAGCCTTTCATTTGCATATTCTCAAAGAAATTGGAGTTCCAACTTGTGATTTGTGAACTTTGTTGGTTGCACCAATTAGTCTAGCCTGATCATTTGTAGCAAACATCTAAAAGATTGCATTCATAGAATTTGTAAAAAAGATTGAGTATTGTGTGGGAAATGTATTCTTTTGAGTAAAGATTTATTTCATATTGATTGGTTTCAGGAAGGAGTTTTGACAGCAAACCAGCTGATCCAACGAATCAAGGATACACTAAAAGCTAAGAAATAATTGTAGGGGTGATCTTCCTTTTAAGTTTTTGCCTCGATGACGTTACTTTCTACGCCATTTATTTATGACATATTTAAAGTCTTTCTCATTTGATGTTTTCAGGTTAAACGTTAAACTAAACTGTTACATGATGCTCTTTTGGTTTGGTTATTATTCCTATATACATTTTCATTACCTTTGTCTAGACTCATTGTTGGAAGTATGATTAAAAGTTGTAACAAAAATTTTTCTATCATTCGATACATGACTTGAATTTGTGATTAGTTGTTTGGCTGACTCATGTAACTAGTTTAGTTGTTTGGCATATACAGGTTCCAAACAAATGGATACTAAGCCAATTATCAATGCTTGGAAGACAAATGGCTCAAGGTAAAAAGCATTGCTTGGTTAACGTGGCTGTTATTTAATCCAAGACGCTTCCCAATTTTGCTTTATATATGATATGCTCAATCATGTAGTCTATAACATTAGTTATTTGTTAGTAACATGATCTAGCACTTGTTTGTGGTTACTGCTTGTTTAGGATATGTTTTGTTAGTAATTTCAATCGATCAATGAATGATAGATTGATGTTAGTGACTTGTTGCATGTTTAGTTCTCTTGTTGCATGTTAGTGACTTGTTTCATGTACATGTTTAATAATTTGTAGCCTAATCAACTTATGTCATGTTTTGTAACCTGGCCTTTAGAGAAGCAATGGAGGCGGCAATCACAAGATGCAATCCTTTTCGACCCAAGTTATTAACTTGGAGGACGATGCAAACGAGGACGACGCGAACGAGGACTACAATAGGGATGGGTAGTCTTTTATTTTGTTATTATGTAAAACAACATAAAACATCTCTAATATGTACCTTGTAACAGTTTAGACATGTTTTATAATATCAAGTTTTTCTTCATTTTTGGAAGGATTGAATATATACAAGTTATTTATTATACGTATATAATGGAAAACATAAAAAAAAAGAGCAATAGCAGGGTCATTAATAGTGACTACAAATGTAGTGCATGTCCTCACTGTAGGTAATACACTTTTGTTTATTAAAAATTCATATTGTGAAGACATGTCCTCACTGTAGGTAAATATATTCTTTTTAATACAATAATCTCTGGTGACGACATTTCCTCACAATAGCAAAATAAATTTATTCTCACCATAGGCATTCTAATTACTATAATTAGGTAATTATTTCAATTAGGCATAATTATATTAAATTAGCTATGGTGACGACATATGCTCACTATAGGTGATTATATTCTAATTATTATAATTAGTTATAGCGAGGACATGTCCTTCCGATAAAGAATAGTAATTTCATTTCCATTTAATTTATAGCAGATGAATGTCCTCACCGTAGAAGCCAAATGGTCCTCACTAGTTACTTTTAGAGTCGGACGTGTAGTGAGGAAACTAAGGTGAGGACATGTCCTCACTATAGAGCTTTAGTGAGGACATTTTGACATTTGGTGAGGACTTTTGCTTCTCACTAAAGCCCATTTTTCTTGTAGTGATAAACGCGTGTATATTGATATTCATATGATATTAGTTCTAGTTGTTGGCGTTTTTTATGTTATAGAAAAACTAAGGGTTGCATATGGGGTCTATAGGCATTTGTTAATGAATATCCCTACCAATTAGTCGACAAACAATTGTGGTCATGAAAGAACGTACCCCTTTGATACGTAACTATTTGTATTTTGTTTGGAACGAATTAATACAACCCCACTTCTGATAATGAAGTATTGTTTTCCAACTAATTCTTTGATATATTTAAGAGCATATCCAACACATTTGATTATTTGCTATAGTTTCTCCAAAGCTAAAAATCATTGAGAATTTATGTTAATTAAACCCTAAGGATTTTTATTTTTGAAGAGATTCTAGCATTGATTACAATATTAAACTATTCATTATATCTTATTACCATAGTAAATTTTAAACATTATATGACTTAAACATTATTAATTTTGCATATTATCAAATCTGGCGAAAGTTCTTTAATAAAAACTGAGTATTTTCCAATATACGCACAAGTAAATAACTTTATCTAGAATCTTTCCCGGAAAATGTATATGATTATTGCTTGTGACAAATCAAAACTAGGTGACTGGAGTTAGACTTAAAATGGTTTCAAAACCAAATAACCCACCCGAATCAATTAAAATGGTTTCAGAGTATTTGATTTTCAGGTTGAACAATTTAGATGTAACTATTCTTTTACTAAGTTTTTGTTAAACCGACAAGCAAATTATACCAAAAACTTTATATGTTGTATTGTATCTCTAGATAATTGGTTTGAGGCTTTGAACATATAAAACAATTTATATATATAATAACTTAGGTTATATTAAAGCTAAAATAATAAGATATTGACATATATTTAATAGAAAATAAAAAATATCTATAATACTACACAAATGGCCTAATTACACGCCCATTTTTACACGGTTTTTAAAATAACCGTGTAAAAATATACGCGAAGCTTTTTTAAAACTTTTTTACACGGTTTTTTTGGTAACCAAACCGTGTAAAAAGGTTTGAATAGTTTTTTACACGGTTATATCTAAAACCGTGTAAAAATATGTAGCATTTTTACACGGTTAAACATTTTTACGCGGTTTTTTAGAATAACAGTGTAAAAAACATATATATTTTTACACGGTTTAAAATTTGGATCCGTGTAAAAAGACTTCTAGTATTTTCAAACGGTTTTTTAAAGTAGCCGTGTAAAAGACATCTATATTTTTACACGGTTTTAAAAATGGATCCGTGTAAAAAGACTGGAAGTATTTTTACACAGGTTTTTAAAATAACCGTGTAAGGAATATATATATTTTTACACGGTTCTAATAATGGGTCCGTGTAAAAAGATCATGAGTCTTCTATGTTAATTTAGTGTTTTCAAAATTATTTCCATAATTTAGTGATATACAATTAAAAAACTTGAAACATGAAACAAGATATAAATAGTTTTATAGAGTTACTAAATAAAAACTCTATAAAACACTTAAATTTGTGGTATAAGTTTTTTTTAAGGTTATTAAATAAAGCTAAATATTATTTTTTTAATAACCATGATAAATCTTTTAACTTGGCGATTTTTTCTAACCTCCCTAACCATATTAAAAGAAAACTTTAAAATTTTAAATTTCCTTTCCCTCCTAATTTTCTTTTAAATTTTTGATTCCCTCTTTTTATTTCCTATTTCCTAGGAGATGGTTATATATAGAGTTTATCTTAATTCCTTCCCCAATTTGAAAACCTAACTTTTCTCTCTTCCTTTTTCTCTATTGCAGGTTTTCACATCATTGTTTTCAATACCTTAATGGAGAGATGATTCAACCTTTTCCATTTTGAAGGTTTTTAAGAGTTAGCTTAATTTTTCTTGCCATTTATTATTTATCAAACATATTTGCTCATAATGTTTCTTAAGTTTTGTTTAATTTTTATTCTGCTGTAGGGATGAATGATAGCAGATGTTGCTTATGGTAATTCTGAGTTCATTCAAGATATAATGACCAATATTTGATGAAGTGATTATTGGATGGTGTGGAATGCAAAATGGATTTGTCGATTCATTGGATGTTGATGAACATGAAATGGATGCTTTCACAAATCATGATGGGCGTTCAAGTGGAGATTAGAGTTTTCAGTTTATCTAAATGAAGTTGAATTTTATTTTTCCGAATCCATTGATTAGAATTGTAGTTTTTACTTTTTGACTGATCAATGTTTAGATGTAATTATTTGCCATTTGGGAACACATAATTGGGTTCTCAACCTAATTAGTAAAGTTAAATGAATATAATTCTATTCTTTATCTTGTATATTGTCTTTAATTGCATCCTTGTGCAACAACTATTAATTATTAATAATATGCATTCTACAATTTTGGTTGACGGCTAAAATGAATTAGCATATTTTTTAAAAGAAACAAATACGTCAATGATTAGCATCATTGCATGATGACCTCTCTATAAATTTTATATTGGTGATTTGTTGTTGAATTACTTTCATTGGTAAATTTTTGACCTTTTTATACACTTTTGGTAGCAATTGTGTAAAAAATATGACTTTTTTATACGGTTTTTAATAAACAACCGTGTAAATAGTTCCTATTTTTACACGGTTCCGCAAAACAACTGCATAAGATTGATTGTTTTTTATACGGTTTTTCTCATCTTTTTATGCGGTTTTAAAACCGTATAAGAAATAAGACATTTTTACACGGTTCTGGAACCGTGTAAAAAGTAGATGGCTTTCTTACACGGTGGGCTTTTACACGGTTCCAAAACCGTATAAAAAGCTTTTTTCAACCGTGTAAAAAGGCTTTTTCTGTAGTAGTGAGATTATTGAAATGGATTTGACGAAAAATAAATACAAAAGACATTGCTAATTTGCTATGAATTTGTTTTATTTAGTTTTGGTGGACAAAAGCCAAATGTGTAGTAGAGCCATGCGAAAATTGAGTGGATTCTTTAATTATAAAACCAACTCATTTGAGAAAGGTGATCAAAATTTTAAAGTTGAATCCACCTTTTTAAAACTTTTGACATGGATTATGAGACAACATTAGTTTACATATGGCTCCGACACTTACCGTTGACGACATCAAACATATGTGACCGAAGCTTTCTGTCGTTGGCATAAGAATCAATCATAAATAGATTGCGTACGTAATGTTTTCAGTATGATTGATGATAATAAGCAATTTATTTTTAATCTTACTAAAAACCTTTGTTTGGATGTTCATAAGCTAGCTTATGGAAAAGCTACTCGATATAATAGCATTTTAATAAGCTAGAAGATCTTTTTCCACATTTCTTTCAGCAAAGTGTTCGTAATTTATAACACAAATCTTTTCATATCAATAACTTTTTTAAATATTATATGTTATCAACAATTTTGTTATAAATTACTATATTGGCAATTACAAATCACTATAATTTCTTAATGAAAATATTTAGAAATAGTTGTAATCGTGGTCTATATTCTTGATTTTTGTTCAAGAAAATCGCAATCAATCGGTCCAGAGAGGCAGAGACCTTGCAAAATTGGTTGTCATCTTAATTCCCATGACTACAATTGTGGTCACGAAGAAAGCCTTGGATAAAAGGAAAAACGATGGCTACGACTTGAAATTTCTACACCACAAAAGATATAGGTATTTTAGATAGAAAATTCGATCAAAAGTTTGTCTCTAATAAACTAGGTTCTCTAAATTTTTGGTTACCTGGGTTCTTGATAAAAGTTTGCCTTTTTTGTCATTAAAAAAAAGGTCTAGAACATTGTTTTTAATAAATAAACCAACAAAATTTTAAAAGTTGGATACTTATAAATAGTTTCTTCGAATTAAAAAAATATAGATATATAGCTGATTAATGTTTTTTTCTTACTTCAAAACTTTCCTAACCGGCTACAAATAGGTTTTTTTTGAATTAAGAACATATATATAGATAACCAACTCTATAAAAGTTCCAATATTTATTTAAAAATTTGTTCAAGAACTTGATAATTCAAAATAAATGCTAGGTCTGTTTAACAATTTATGATGGTACCAAAATGCAATAAGTTGATAAGTTGGGAAATAAACACAACATAGAAGCGAAGAATGAGGCGCTTTGATGAATAATTAAGGCGATTGGCAGGAGGTAAGAAGACGTAGCAGAAGCAACTCTCAAGACAATCAGGCAAACTTTTTCTTCACAAGTTTTCCGGATCAGTAGGATGAAGAGGCTCTTTACATGATGTTTCAGAAATATGCCTCGGTCATGTCGGTGTATCTTGTAAGGAAGAAAACTCATCAGGGGCAGAGATTTCGAACATTAGAAGTTTCGAACAGAGTGTGCAAAACATTATGATTGATGAGAAGAAAATAAGGAATTAACCGGGCAAAGTTTCAACAAAAACCTAAAGAACACGTCAAGGAAAGGAGAACCTATACTACACTAAGGCTACACGCACCCAACCCAATCAACCCACTCAACCCACTCACTTTTTGAATGCCACATCAGCTTCCACATCAGCTTTTGGTCAACCCTCTCTTTACCCTCCCATAACCCTCTACAACACACACCCAACCCTCTCAACCCTCTCACACAATACACACAACACACACACACAACACACGTAAAGTAAAGCGGGTTCATGAAGCCAACCAAGCCCCAAGCCGCCGGCTTGATTAATTGATGCACCCAACCCTCTTTACCCGCCGGCTCTCCTTCCCTCCTACCCGCTGGGAAAACACTCTCCGGTGCAAGCAGCCTAATGAAATAACAAGATGTCCCAAAAGTCGTCAAGGAATGCGAAAAAGCAAGAATAAGAAGAAACACGTTGGATCAAGAGGTGGGAGGGGATTAAAAGACGAAAGTTCATATAGAGACGTGATTTATGGGAAGGAAAGTAAGAATAATGAACAAAAAAGAATAATTGAAGTTGGAAAAAATGTAACCTTCTGGGAAGATTGAGAAATTGCTGGATTGGAAAGGCAAAGTCTATTGACCATTTATGAAATATTCACAACCTTCTATTTTAATTTTAACCTTTCAAAATTAAAACAATAAATATTTTATTCTTAAAAAAATTTAATAATACCCGAATGTACCCGAAAAAGAAAAAACCCCGAACCAACCCGTCAGCAGCGGGTACCCTATTTTCGGGTTTTTTTGGGTATCGGATTTCTCGATTTACGGTTTTTTTCGGTTTTGGATCAATCAGTTCGGTTCGGTTTTGCGGGTTTTCGGTTTTCTTGAACACCCCTAAGGCTAGGTGCTAGAAAGTGCTGGAAAATGAGTTTTCTAGCTTTCTAAAAACAGAACAGGAAAACTCCATCATTCCAACGAGCCGATGGGCTAGCCCGACCCCGACCCGTTGACCAACCCGACCCGAACCCGGTCAAACCCGGGCCTCAGCCCGCGGGCCGGAAACCGGTCCGGAACCCGGGCCGAACCCGGGACTGACCCGACCCGGTTTTGGTCAAACCCGGGTTTGACCAACACTGTAGCAAACCGGGTTTTGGTCAAACCAGGCCCGAACCGGCCCGAACCCGAAATTTGGCCAACACTAATTCCAAGTAAACGAGTTTGCTAAAATTTTCATAGAAAAACTGAAAATGAAAAGTCAACTTCGTTTTTTGAAAATGTTTTCTATGAAAATGAAAACGGTTTTCCACATGTAAACGCACCCTGAGTTGTTGGTTCTCAAAAGTGAAGTTATGGGAGGATGGTATCCATGTTGGTGAAAGAATTACTTGGTTAACTATTGAAGGTCTGCTATTAGAATCATGGTGCTCAATATAACTTGAAATTATAGCAGGAGCATATGGGAGGAGAGTCTTGGAGGTTGACAATCCATGTTTTGATGGGAGCATGACAAGTACCTTTGATACTTTAATACTCACAAAAGACTTGAAGGAAGTAAATGAAACTTTGCAAATTAAGATTGGTGATAAAATCTGTTAGATCAAGATAATTGAAAAACATAATCAATCTTATATGTTCAATAACCAAACAAGCTCTGATTCGGATTTCTGTTCACAAAGCGGTGCAGAACACATCCCAAGTGAAGACGATCTTGACCTGTTTTCGGAGGATGAAAAAGAAGATGATCACCCTCCGTGCCGGAACGAAGTCAAAGGGGACGACGATCGTCATTTCCGCGAGAAGCAAGAAAGGTTGATTCTCCTGACTCCTAGTGAGATGGAAGAGTTGAGGCATCCAAGACTCAGTGGAATGTTTCAATTGAAAACTTCCGACATTTTGGAAAGGGTTCCAAGTTTAGGAATTTGCATAGCCACCCTAATAGTGAAGGTATTGAATCTTGATGGTTAATGTTACGACCCAAGACAAAATTGTGATAAACCTAAGCGGGTGTTTGGTTCGGCGGAATTCGGTGGAATGTGAAGGAATTGAAATGGTCAATTCCGTTGACTAAATTCCATTAGGTTGGTTGGTTGCCAATGAAATGAAATTCAATTCCAAGAATTCCTTCATCCAAGGATTTCACCCATTCCTTCCAAGAAGTGATTGAATTCAATTCCATTCCTTTAAAATTTCCAAATGACAAAATGCCCTCTGGCCACCATCACAAGCCACCACCGCCTCCGGCCACCGCTACCGACCACCACTGTCGTTCACCATAAAAGGGTATTTTTGTCATTTTCAGCATTCCATTCCAATTCCTTAGCAAACCAAACAGACAGATGCCAATTCCTTTGACAAATTACATTCCATTCCTGTCAACCAAACACTTCCTCAAACCTGATAACATTCTATTCCAATTCCTTTGACAGATCCTATTCCTTCATAAATCATTCTACGAAACAAACAACCCTGATAGTCTGAACTCTGAAGTAGCAACAATGCCTCCAAAAGCAAGCCCGAAGCGATTCAGTTTAGTAACAGAGAAAAAAGGGTCTGTTCTGCTCCCAATCAAGATCAACAGACTCGAATTCCATCTTTTGTATGTACAATAAGTAAGTTTTGAAATTTGCATATTGGTGGGATTCACAATTGACTGCAAATGTCTCTTCTTGTATTTTTGAAACATATCTAGTCCCCTTCTAAGAAGAAGCATGTTGTTTTTTTCTGGTTAATTCTTAGATAACTTTAGATTTTACCTGTTGACGTAAACTTTTCGAAATTTAAAAGCATATCCAACAAATTTGTTATCATTTCTTTAAAAAATCAAATATTTTGCTAAAAAATTACATTCATCTATAATGCATTTTTCATTTCGATGAATATTCTAGCACTTGCTTATAACATCAAACTATTAAATACACGTAATACCACACTAAAAGTTTTAAGAAACACAAAGTTAGTATCATAATTTTGGGAGAATTTTACCTTTTTGTCCTCACCTTTTATTTATTTAAGAGTGAAGTTTATTTTTGGTCCCTGAACTTTGTAAACTCTAACATTTTTCGTCCTTGAACTAACGAAATGTGCATATCTTCCCTGAACTATGATTTTCGCTTTGGTTTTGGTCCCTGAACTTTGTAAACTCTAACATTTTTCGTCCTTGAACTAACGAAATGTGCATATCTTCCATGAACTATGCATTTTCGCTTTGGTTTTGGTCCCCCTCACTAACACCCGTTAACTATTTCCGTTAAACCCAATTAAATGTGGGGGTAATATGGTCATTTTACCTCTTTTCTATATTTTATTGTTTCTACAAAACCCATCAAATTATAAGGACCTGTTTTGTAAATATAGATAACACACATATATCTATACATCTGTAACACACACACCCAGCCCCCACCCCTTCCCTATGCCTTTCCCGATCACTCAATACAGCCCCACACCCTTTTTTCCGGCGAACTACCGACCCCATCTACAACAACCTCAGGCCACCCATCATTTCACCGCCCAACAGCCCAATTGTTCATCTTCTTCCCATTGATGACCACATACATAACCACCACACATCCATTCTTACGATGGTCCTCCAGCACCACCTTCCGATATTCCGAAATTCAAGAACAAAACAAGAAGAATCAAAAGAAAAATGCCATTAATTAATGAAAGACTGAAGATTCAGATCTCACCCTACATCATGTCGTACTCCTCGTCGGAAACTGGCTTTTCTTCTCCGGCGAAGGAATATTCTGTTTTCTAGCAGGTCTAACGGCTCTATTCTTCCTTCCACCAACATCGTCGAAAGAAACTGCCGGCCGTTTTCTTAAAACCCTCTTGGCCGACGCGGACGACAACTTGTGGGTGAGGGTGGAGTTCGCCGGAAAAGAGGGAAGGGGATTTGGGGTGGAGTTCGCCGAAAAATTGAGAGGGGTGGGTGTGGGTGGAGATGACCGGAAAATCGAGAGGGGTGGGTGTGGGTGGAGTTCACCGGAAAATCGAAAGGGGTGGGTGTTTGTGGTGTTTGTGTCTCTGTGCTATGTTGTATGTGTGTGTGTGGTGTTTGTGTCTCTGTGCTATGTTGTGTGTGTGTGGTGTTTGTGTGTGTGTGTGTGTTAATATATGTATTAAATATATGTGTAGTTTGATAACTTTTGTAGAAACAATGAAAAGAGGTAAAATGACCATATTACCCCTCATTTAATTGGGTTTAACGGAAATAGTTAACGGGTGTTAGTGAGAGGGACCAAAACCAAAGCGAAAATGCATAGTTCAGGGATGATACGCACCTTTCGTTAGTTCAAGGACGAAAAATGTTAAAGTTTACAAAGTTCAGGGACCAAAAATGAACTTCACTCTTTATTTAATTCTGACCATGGGTTTGGAGAATCTTGTGGAGCCAAACACAACTCTTATAATAAATAGTGTACATTACATATTTGGTCCTCGTGGTTTATACTATAATGCACTGTTGATCCCTATTTTAAAATAATTTTAAAAAAGGTCCTTTTAGTTTATATTATATTGCACTGTTGGTCCCTAGCCCTAACTCCATGGGAAATAAGCAAAAGGGACCAATAGTGCAATATAGTGTAAACCATAGGGACCAAAAATGCAATATGGTGTAAACCACAAGTACCAATAGTGTAGTATAATATAAACTATAGGGACCTTTTCTATAATTATTCCAAAATAGGGACGAACAGTGTAATATAGTGTAAACCACAAGGACCAAATATGTAATTTACTCTAATAAACAATTAACGAATTTAAGAGGATCTCCAATAACTTCTCTATTTTAGAGAAAACTCATTTTTGGTTACCTAAATGCCCCAAGAGCGTCTCTATATCATTCTCTAAAATAGAGATTTCTTGAGAATTCTCTATATCTTGATTTGGAGGAGAGAGAAACCATTATTTTAAGAGTAAACTCTAATTTTGGTCCCTGTGGTTTACTTAAATTTTGAAAGTGGAACCTAAACTTTCGTAACTCTAAAAACCGTCTTTGTGGTTTGCATTTTCTTTGAAAATAGTCCCCGGTCATTAACTCTGTTAAAAGCTATCCGTTAAGTTAACAGAAATTTTGTATTTTTAATTACTTTTTTTTGTTAGGGGCAAAGCGTATACAATTAAACTTGGATGGCCAAATAAAACCATCTAGAATATTCTTTATGTCTTCTCCGTCAGACTACCGGTGGCTCCCCAACCGTCTCCAGTGTACCGATTCACCCTGAATTTCTGGCGTCTCGACACAACTTTCTAGCAAAAAAAAATCCGGCAAAAAAATCAAACCTAACTCAAACCTCCATCTCCGGCAAAAAAAATAATCCGCAACTCTTTACAAACACAAACCTATTAAGACATGTACGAACACTATATATACACACAAACACACTGTATGTTACCTGTTAAAGGCTTGGAGAAGACTGTGAGGTGGCTTTTTAATCACTGCAGGGGACGTTGACGGATGTGTGTTTGCGGAAGGGGAGAAATGGAATGGTGTTATTCGCCGGAGGGGAGAAGTGGAACGGTGTTGTTCGCCGGAGGGAACGGTGTAACGGTCTTGTTCGCCGGAGGGAAGCGTGGAACGGTGTCATTCGCTGGAAAATGAGAGGTGGAATGGTGTTATTCGCCGGAGGGAAGGATATAGTTCGCCGGAGGGGAATGGGTGAAAATCACCGGTGGCTCGCTCTCATCGATTTCATTGAAATAGGAGGTGACGTCACTGTAATAATATATATGTTATATACATTTCTTTGAAAAAAGAAAAAGGATATATATGTTATATTGGTATATCCTCTCCTAGAGAGAAGTTCATACAAGAACAACCTCATTTGTAGGAACAAAAGAATGCATTTTGAGCCACATGTTAGGTGGGACCCATCATTAAATAAATCATATATGATTTAGTATGGGACCCATCTGAATCATATATGATTTTTTATTATGTGGGACCCACATCCCTTTGTTCTTGCAAATTGACTTTGTTCTTGTTTGAACCTTTCTCTCCTATCCTATGTATATGATCTAATATAATATATAACTAGTTAATAGCCCGTGTAATACACGTGCTATTTAAATATATTGTTCTACTTTCTAATAAGAATAAACATTTGCATTATAAAGTTCACAAATACTAACTATATGAGTATTAAATATAACTTACAAAATTGAAATGAAATTTAAATAGATAGTATATAACTATATATATTGATAGTTAAGAATATATGAGTATTAAATATAACTTACAAAATTGAAATGAAATTTAAATAGATAGTATATAACTATATATATATATATAGATAGTTAAGAATATAAAGTTTAAAGTCAGAATGTAATAAAACGCAAACAATTTAATTTTTATATATTTTTAATATTTAATAATATGATTAAATTAAAAAATATTCAATGTTAGACACATTTTGAAGGTGCTGTGGAGGGGATTATAATGATGTAATTTATTGAAAAGAAAAAGAAAAAAATTTATACATTTTAGTTAATATATATTATTGATGTTAATATGATAAGGATGTAAAGTGAAAAATGAAAAACTAATGGATAAAAAGTAATTTTATTAAATAATTATAAGGATAGAAAATGTAAATTAAACATTTGAAATTAATAAAAAAATATATATACATGATGACATCATCATTTGATAGATTTTATTTAATTGACCAATAAAATCATTCAATTTCATTTTAATGATGTCAGCACAAACCTTCTTTTAATATATATATATATATATATATATATGCAATTTTCTTTTGGTCTTCGAAATTACAATAACTACATATTATGACCACTGATTTGTAGAAATGTTAAAATAGATCAAAAATGTCAAAAGGATGAATTTATCTTTAACTTAACATATAGGTTTTAACTGAGGTAACGATTAAGGACCATTTTCAAATCAAAATGCAAACCATAAGGATCATTTCCAGACTTATCAAAGCATAGGTTCCATTTTCAAAGATATCAGTAAACCATAAGGACCAAAATTAGAGTCTACTCTTATTTTAATAATTCCCTTCAAAACCTTTCCATTTGATTGGTGGATGATAAAATGTGTATAAAAATTGTTGAAAATTATTGGAAAACTAAATGTAATGAATATTTTAATATTATAAATAATGATATGTTTTCTAAAATAAAGAACGTGTTAGAGTTGAAAAAAAATGTTTTTAGACATTTTGACATTTCATTATTCAGAATAGAAAAAATTTAAAGAAGCGGTTGGAGATGCTCTAACTATATATCATCTTTCTATCAGCTCCTTGCCCATTTCATTTGTAGTGATTGGTGAATTTTAGAAAAAATGGGATCAAAACTTTCACTATTATCCATAAAATTTAGCACTAATAAAAAATCTAATCTATAAAAATTACATATGCCATATTATGTAGAAACAATACATCAATGTTTCTAATAACAAAATTCTAATATAGTAACTTAATAAAAAAAGGGGACATTTGAATTCACAATTTATACTAAAATTGGTATAAACCATCTTCTGTGCGTTGGTTTCATTGCCGTTACGGAGAAGAAAACGTGGTTGAGAGTAATGTGGTTGGTGCCAAGGTTCGAACTCAGATCTTACTTTAGGATTACCGTCTTTCACTATGACAATTCAATTGTGGTAGCTAACCATGTTTTAGCTACCTTCCATCTAGCCTAGTGATTGTGACTTCATTTGCGGTCGTGGAATCATCTTGTTTGCTAGAAGACTCCGTTTTAATATGCCCCTTTCTTTTAAAAAACCCAGGATACTTCGGTTGTGGAAGTTTTGAAGTTTCACTGTTTAACATCAACATCACTTTTGACATACAAGGCCTATCTTTAGCTTCTTCTTGAACACATAACAATCCTATTTGTATACATCTCAATGCTTCATCTTCCACAAATTTGGCTTGAACTGATCCATCAAAGTAGTTCCAAAATCTTGCCTTCTTTCCATAGTGTCCATGTCTAAAAATTATAGTTTAGGTTAAAAGAACAACAACTTTAAAAATACAAGGATGTAAATGAAATAAATGTATATTTAAAGTGTATATGCATGGTAGCATCTTTGAGAGAAAAATTTAGTACTAAAAAATACTTTGACATGTCAATATTGGTACTTACATGGCCAAGAAAGTTAAGTTCGTTATTTGTGTATGGTGATCTACTGTTCTTTTTACCACTTATTATCTCGAGAACCCCAAAACAAAAAACATCTGACTTGGTTGAGAAATGACCATCCATTGCATATTCTGATGACATGTAACCACTGTAAAAAAACTAAAGAAATAATGAGAGAAAAAGCTCGTCTAAGAGGGCATTGATGTCATTTTTATATCTTTGCATATAGAACACAAATATTATACTTACTATGTTCCAACCACTTTCTTTGTTTTTGCTTCTGTTTGATCACTCCCAAAAATCCGTGCCATACCAAAATCCGATATCTTGGGGTTCATTTTCTTATCGAGCAAAATGTTACTTACTTTGAGATCTCGATGAATGATTTTAAATCTTGAATCTTGATGGAGATAAAGAAGCCCTCGAGCAATCCCACCTATAATATAAAGTCGTAGTTGCCAATTGAACGCCATACTTTTCTCTTTTGCTATAACGAATTTTAGAAGCCATGTCAGATTCAACAACAAAACCTACATGTTATATAAAAAATAACTGAAGTTTATGCAAAAGTTACCAAACAGAAGCATATTGAGACTTTTGTTTTCCATGAACTCATCGATTAATAACTTCTCTTCAACCTCAATACAACAACCTAATAGTCGAACAAGGTTTCTATGTTGGAGTTTTGCGATTAATTGAACCTCATTTTTGAGTTCATCAATCCCTTGATTTGAAACTCTTGAGAGCCACAACTTCCCTTCCGGACAATGTACCCTAATATCATCATCAAGAATATTATTATATGTAACAAATAAGCTAAAATTTAGCAAAATAGGTTTTTTTTAGAAAAGGTTCATTGAGACTTTGCCTATACACAATTTTTTAGTATTGAAAAGCTTATTCAATTAGTAGTTTGTAATATATTTAGAACAAAATGATTAATAGTGTAATGTATTCATTAATACAAACCAAATAGTAAAAACAATTAAATAATTTAATATATTAATTAATAAATTTCTGTGAGATTATATATAATAAATATTAAATTTGTATAACCAAATTTATATTTTAGAAATTTTTTTATGGTAAATGATAATTTTTAAATAAGCATTACATATAAAATCAATATATATTTTACTTTACTACAATTCCCCTACAATTTAATAATTTGACTAATATTTTAAAATCAAGGTTGTTAAAGACTCACGAGTACAGGTGCCCATTTTTCAAACTATTTTTTTAAATCAATTTTTAATGAATTGGTACGGTTTTAAACTGATTTTTACATATCAAATAAATATTATTCTTAATCCGTTCGGTTTTAAAAAAACGAGTCGGGTAGATTTGACCTTTTTTACATAATTTGGGTCTGATTTGGGGTTTTCACATTTCGGGATTTGGCTTTAAAAACAAATACATTATATAACTTAAATTGATACATATAATTTGTAAATACATATAATTATATAAATATCAAAATTATACAATATAATTATATACATAAATATAATTTTCGGTTAAAAAACCGGTCTGGCCAAAACTAAAAATTGATCCAAAAACCGGTTTTAATATAAACCGGACCGATTTTAAAAAAAATTATAGAGGAAAATTCAAATGTGAACTCAATATTCATTGTAAATGTGAAAACCACTAAAATCGTGCCTCGTGGCAATCTGAATCGGCGCCTAAGCTTTGTTCAGACTGAATAAATCTTTATTCATTCAATATGAATATTCATACTTTATTCAAATTGAATACAAGCTTTATTTAGTTGAATAAAACTTTATTTAGTCTGAATAAAACATTAATATTCAGATTGAATATTGCCACGTGGCACAATACTAGTGCTCCTTACGTTCACAATGACAGATGAGTTCACCTTTGAACCTAACCCTCTATATATAAGCTAGCGTAGGCCACATGGATCAATTGCAAACTCCTCAATTGTATAAATTATATATAGAGTTAATTACATTATTGGTCCCTGTGGTTTGATGGTTTGAACACTCTGGGTCCCTCGATTGAATATAATTATGGGTTGGGTCCTTGTGGTATGCGTTTTATAACGCTCTGGGTCCCTCTGGTGGATGCCGTCAAATGTTGAGCCGTTAGACCCATCATGTGCACGGCACATGATGGATAGTTTAGTCATTTTACTTATCTTTTAATTTTGAGTTAAATTACAGGGACCAAAAATGTAATTAACCCTATTACTATATGTTAATAAAAATTAAAGAAAAAAAACAACATAAAATATGTCATTCCTTTTTAATCCCACGACTTACTTCCAGACCCAACCATTCACCTTCACCACCACTTTCCTCCTCCACCACCCATATTCACCACCACCCTCCTCCACCACCACCACCGTCGACGACGTCGGTTTCTCCCGCCACCATCGATGCCGGTTTCTCCTGCCACCACCGACGCCGGTTTCTCCCACCACCACCGCTGCCATGGTTGAAATGTGGGTTTGATCAACCTCTTCGTCATTGGTGTCCTGATTTCCAGAAACAGATCCAGAAGAAGACATGATTCTTTGGTTAAGAGAAAAGAGTTGCAGGTTTGAAGGGGAATCGTTTGAGAGAAATTAGGTTTTGGAAGGGTTTAATGTGGGAAAAGGATGGATATTTATAGGGAGGATTTTGAAAGAGAATGTGGGAAAAATGGTTGACTGAACGTGGTGTTAATCTAAAACGGCTGTGGTGGGGCTAAGACCAATAAGAATGTACCACGTGGTCTTGAGAGACGCAAGATTGATGACGTGCGCCTCTAATTTATGACACGCGCGTGGTCAGGGCCGGTCCTGAGATTTCGGATGCCCATGGCGAAAGATTAAAAAAAAATGCCCCTTTAGTATGCATAAATCATGTTGGGATTAGCTATTAAGAATTGAAATCGAAGATAATGCTGCACAACAACATAGATGATAGATTGCAAAATGATAAACTGTTACGCAAACATAAAAAACTTACAGAGATTTAATCGAAAGAAGAAGAGTGAAGAAATCCATTATTTCGATTTATGATTTCGAAAACAAGAAGATTGAATATAAAGCAGGTCGATGAACAAGCGATTTAGAAAAATTGATGACAAGTTTTGTTTCAATGTTCATTTTTGTACATATATATTCGCGTTCGGTGTAAATTGTAGTAGGCTGTGATTGATTTGGTATCCATATATAAAGCGCTTACAAGCCACAACCGTAGTAAAATTAAGCCCAAAAGCAAATAATTGAACCTACTAATGAATACTTGAGCTTGCAAGAGTGATGCCCTTGGGCTAGATGATGCCCTGGGCCACCGCCCCTTTGGCCTAGGCCTAGGGCCACCCCTACGCATGGTGTAGTTATTACCCTTATCCACAACCAGTCGCACTAGTTCAGATTCAGAGTATATGAATGTAATACTCTATAGAGGTCTGAGGGTTTCATAAAACCTCTAAAAACCATGCGGGGTATAAAAGTTGCACATTTTTACCTAAACATTTGAAAAATCCAATAGAATCATGAATGAGAATTTAGAGAAACTATAGATTAAACAGATCTAAATTGAATGATTGAAAGCTTTTGCATGATCTAATGGTTTTGTATGAAAGAAACAGATTTTGAGGAGTGATAACTCCAAAATTATACATGTTTTGGTAGTTCGGTTTTGCAATGTTTGACCCCGTTTTAGCCCGTTTTCTGGATGTTTTACTCACGAAAGCTATTAAATATTGGTTTTACAGGTTTTGGAGACCCTTGAGCGGAAAAGTACTAAAAGTTGTGAAAAAGTGGGAAAAAGTGCAAAATAGGAAACAGAAGTCCTTCGCGTCCGCGAAGTGCTAATTCTCGCGTCGCGAAGTGAAGGATTTCTAGAAGATTCCTGCTTTTTGATGACTTCGCGTTCGAGTTCAGAGGTTTGGCGTTCACGAAATGTTTAAAGACCCTTGATGGAATATTCTAGAAGAAGCTGATTTGAAGAATTAGGGTTTGTTAAGTGGTTCGCGCCGCGAAGCTGCTCTTCGCGATCGCGAAGTGGGTCGAGCAACCCTTTTAAATACTGGTTCCAGACGTGTTTTTGAGAGGAGAGTCATAAATTAGATAGCTTTTATTCCAGAGTCAGTTTGTAGTAAAAGAGAGAAGGAAGATAGATTTTATGAGCGTAGACCGTGGAAAGATTGTTACCCGGAGTCTGCTTTCCGGTATTCGATCATCTTTAGTTTCACGGTGGGTCTAAAGTCTGTCTTTTTAACCTTTAATTGCTGTTTTTAGTCATGTCTAGTGAGTAGTAGTTTTGTTAGTGCTTGTTATGGTTTCGATGAACCTTGTTGGATGATGTTTTGATACTTAATTTATTTAGTAGTTTTGTTTGATTGATTGAATGTTTATCTTTGATTCCTAGTTAGTGTTTTAACTGTGGCTATCTGAACTTGTTGGTTGGGTGTATTGATAACACCAAAATTATACATGTTTTGGTTGAACTTAATTGTATGACTTTACCCCATTTCTCACCCGTTTCTGATCATTTCACTCACCAAATGAGCTTATTATTGCTTTTATAGGATTTGGAGGCCGTGGAACGGAAAAGTACGAAAAAGGCGAGAAAACGTGGAAAAGGCACAACATCAATCCAGTAGCCATCTGGCGATCGCGAAGTCCCAGATCTGGCGCCGGCAAGTTCGATAAAGACGAAGACCAAGGTTTGACCGAAGTGTTTCACGCCGCAAGGTTGCCGTCTGGCGAACGCGAAATGGGCCCTAGACGCCTTCTTTTAAATACCAGCCTCCTCCTTCAATTCAGAATATACACGCATAGACACACAGGCACGAATAGAGAGGAAGCGATTGAGTGGAAGTTCCGAGTGGTGCCGATACGCTGCGGGTTTCGATCTTCGATCATCCGTTGTTGTACTGTCGGTATCATGTTTGCGTCTACTATCGTTTTTTCTATTTTCATTATGATTAGTGAGTAGTCTTTTATAGTGGTACTTATTGTGGTCGATGAACCATTGTGGATGATGATTTTATAATTAATGTTTATTGGTTTGTTTTTGGTTAATTGAATGTGTGTTGAGTTCCGTTCTGATTATTGTTGTTTGGTTATTTGAACTCATTGGTTGGGTGTATCTGTTTTGACCAAAGTAGATAGACTCCGATAGGATAATCAACCTACCTTAACCTACCCTTTGACCAAGAGAGTTGTGTTAAGTGGTTACTCGGACCGAGAGTGACCTGGAGGTAGAAAACCATACAATAGAATTAGGATCGGATGACCGATACTAGATTGTCTGACAAACGACCTAAGTATTGGAACTAGGAGGACCAAGACCTAGTGAAAGACCATAGTCACTACATGTTAGGGTGTCCTAGACTTAAATTCCTACAATAACCAAAACAACCAAACTTTTGGCCTATTTAAATCATCCACTTGGGGATTCACTATACCATGATAAGTACTACTACTTTTCTTATATAGTTCTTAATTAATCTCTTTAATTGCTTTCTTAGTTCATAATTAATTTAGTTGTCTTTTTAGTCATTAAAACCTTTTTTCATAAAAACCCCCCAAAAAGCTTTAGGTTAATTAAACTGATTTAGATTAATAATCTACGATAACTTGACCGTTCTCAGTGGTAGATACGATACCTGGACTTTCCTACACTATATTTCTCACGATCAAGTACGCTTGCATGTATATGTGGTAAGACAGTGGCTAGGCATTAGAGGTTAAAACTTGTTCCGCTTTTTATATATAATAATTACCGCATCATGTATCTATTACTAGATAGGTAGACTCCTTCGGGATAATCAACCTCTTTTATCTCTCGTCCCGGTAAAACAGAGTGAATTGATAAATAGTGTGCTGGACCATAGGTGGACTATTTAGTAGGATCCCACGACTTGGCGTTGACTAGGGTGACTTTTACTAGACTGCTTGACAACCAGTCCTTGTATTTGGGCCGGGAGACCAACCTGGTTTTTAATTGAAGATAATACATGTTAGGGTGCTTTTAGCTTAAATTCCTACAATAATCAAATAAACTACACTTTTGTGATTTAAATAACTCATCCATAAGGGGATTCAACCTAAACCATAATAAATACTATCTTTGTCAAGTATTGTTTTAAGTAAAGTTTTAATCTTTTTCTGTTTTAAAATTGATTTCAAAAGAAAACCCCCTTTTAGGTTAATTGAACTTTTAAGATTTGTTTTAAGTAACTTGACCGTTCCCAGTGGTAAGAACGATACCCAGACTTTCCTAGACTATATTACTATCGATCAGGTACGCTTGCCTGTGAATGGTGATTAGTTGAGGTTATTTTATGGTTAAACTTGGTTCTGTTTTAATATATACATTTTACACCATCAAGTTTTTGGTGCCGTTGCCGGGGAACGGTAGTTATTTGATTTAAATCTTTGTAGTTTGGTTAATCGATCCTTGTGAGGGATTTTATCCCTTGCAAGTTACTTGTTTTCTAGTTAGTTATTTTTAATTTTTACTTTCTTTGTTTTCCGCAAGTTGCCCTTGATCGTTTGTTGTGTTTTCAGCGAAGGATTAGTGGAGCCTTTTGCGGAGCCGGAGAGAGAGTTAAAGAAAAAGAACAAAAAGAAATCAAAGGCTGGAAAAGCTCGCCCGAGAGCTTTGAATTTCGACATGGGAGACGAAGCACCTATGTGGAACACCCGGAGGACCGCTCCTACCGTGCCAACGCCACCGATAACGAAGCCAAATCTAGAGACCGAGATCAAGGGTCAATTCCTCCACATGATAAAGGAGTTGACTTTTGAGGGAAAAGGTGATAGCAATCTTATCACACACATCGAGAGCTTCGAGGAGATATGTGACTTGTTCAAAACCGAAGCAAACCAAGACGCTATCCGTCTTCGGTTATTTCCACTTACGCTTGCGGGGGACGCTAAAGCTTGGCTTCGTTCTTTGGAACCTAGTTCGATTGCTACTTGGGATGACTTACGATCTAAGTTTTTGTCCCGATTCTTTCCGCCGTCAAAGATAGAGAAACTCCGGGCCGACATCCGCGCATTCCGACAAGATGAGGACGAGACGATTTCCGAAGCATGGGAGAGGTTCAAACATCTTCTCAATTCGTACCCGAGTCACAGATTAAATAAGAGTGATCAAGTCCAAACTTTCTATAGTGGGCTAAATTACTCTTCTCGTGGTACTTTGGACTCATCCGCCGGTGGTGTGTTCATGTACAAGACTCCCACGCTAGGATATAATCTACTTGAGGATATGCTCATACATAACATCGATTGGAAGTCGGATAAGCGCTTGCACATCCCGAAATTGGCCGGGAAAATCTCTACTGATTTTGATCCATCCGAGGAGTTAGCCGCAATGAAAAACAAACAGGTAAGGTTTGAACGTAAAATAGAAGAACTAATTAAAAGTGTTCATGCTTTACAGGTTGGATGCGAGGAATGCCATGGACCTCACCTCACGAAGGATTGCCCTAACAAGCCGATGATGACGCCTGAGGAGGTGAATTACATCAACCAAGGAAACTACCAAGGGAGGTGGAACAATAACCGCAACTTCAACCAATGACCTCCCGGTTTCTTTGCACCTAACCAAAGAGCGGATGGCGAGCAACGAGCATCACTTGAGGATCGACTCTTCCAATTCATGGAGACTCAAAAGAAATTGAACGAAGAGGTAGGCTCATACTTGCGTAATCAACAAAGCGTAATCCAAAATCTTGAATTGCAGGTTGGGCGGATCTCTCAAACTCTATGCGGAAGAACTTAAGGAGAGCTACCCACACAAACACAAGTCCACCCAAAGGTGGAGGCTTCAAAGACGATGCTTATGGTGGGTGTAGTCACAACCAGGAAGGCATGGACGAACATCTATAATAAGAAGTACATTCCATCCGATAGCAAGCCGGATTATGCTACTGATTATGAATCGGATGGGATTTCCATATCGTTTGAGCATCTAGGACTTCGTGGTCCCATTGAACTGAGCAACAAGGAAGATGAAAAAGAAGAGGGCAAACAAGGAGGATACGCGGAATTCATAATCCCAAGGAAGGACAAAGGAAAGGAGGAAGCAAAGGAAGGGGATGATGAGCTAATCTATGTTGCACCCATAAAACACGATCCAGGGAGTTATAGCTTACCTATTTCTGTTTCTAATAGATTTGAAGGTATGGCTTTAGTTGATACGGGTGCCGCACTTAACATGATGCCTGTTTCATATTGCAGTAAAATGAAGATCAAAATGCTCACACCCACGGCATACCAATATCGGGGAATCAACGGCTACATGAAACGACCACTTGGAATAGCCGAAGCCGTCCCGATACGCATCGGGAAGTTTGTGTATTACACGGACTTTGTTGTTGCTGACCTCCCGAAGGACACGGAGATACCGATCATTCTTGGGAGAGCCTTTCTACATACCGCACAAGCGAATGTGGACATGTGCAATCAAGTGACTACATTAGGATATGGCGACAAAAGGATAGCTTTCAACCCCGATGGAAAGCCGGTGACACACCTCTCTTCGTCTTGCATGGATCCTTCCCAATGCTTCAAGGAGAACTCTAAACGACCTCTACTCCCACATGAGCACTTGTCGAAAACGGAAGACTACCCTAATCCCGTCATGCAAAAAGAGGAGATAGTACTCGACACGGGATCATCTAAGAAGGGGTACAGAAGGAAGAAGGGTTCTTCAGCCCGTCGAGCGAAGAAATGAGAAGTTATTGGAGTCAAGATCTAGACTCGGACAAAAATGAAACGCTTCTCGGGAGGCAACCCGAGCTCTTTTCGTTTCTTTTCGATTTTTCACTTTCTTTGTGTGTTTTTTTTTCTAATTTATTTCTTTGATATTGCTTTGATAACCCATTCAGACCACCGGAGATCAAAAACGAGAAAATCCGACCGGAAACGCAAAAATCGAAAAATGGAAACAGAAACATTTCGCTATCGCGAAGTGAGAAGTTTCGCTAACGCGAAAGCAGTATTCCTTGGTTCAGGTAACAAAATTTCGAATCTTGCGACGCGAAGGGTACGTCTCGCGAACGCGAATGAGGGTTTCGTGGGCCTATTTTGAACTCATCGCACTTCGCGATCGCGAAGCCTTTGGTTTAGCGGCGCGAAGTTCAACCAGAGGATTTTTAACCCTTCTTTTCTCACTTTTTCAAACACAAATTGCCTAACTCTCTCTAGCCGCCGCGAAACTTCCTTCCTCGACGCGAAATCTCGAGTTTTTGTGCTTCAATTTCTTCAATCAATGGCATCCAAGGTGTGTTTCCTACAATCTCATGGTTGGTTTTCATCTTTAATTTTGTAAATTGGTACAATTTGTTGAGTTAGTTGCTTGTGGTTATGAATGCTAGATTACTATGTCTTTCATGGATTGTATGTTTATAGCAACTAGTTTGGTACTTAATTGTGATATATAGTTGATTGTACTATGTGGGATTCGATTCTGGGGTTGGATTTTAGTAACTTAATTGGTATATGCTTGCATGCTAAGTGTGGGGAATTTTCCAAATTCCCTTCCACTTTTGTTCAACTGATTAGGATTGCTATTTGTTTGTAGTTGGTTAAAAATTCAAGTGTGGGGATTTTTCCCTTTTGAGCTTTTCATATTACATATGGTTGAATCACTTGAATTTTTAATTTGGTTGATGTTTAATCATGTTATGAGCTAAGTTGAGTCGAATAAACTAAGACATGGTTAACTGTTTTTTGTAGAGGACAAGGTCTACATCCACTTCTACATCCGCACCCAACTCGAACTATCGGGCACCGGATGGCTCTCATGCATTCACTTACTTCATGAACGATGCTACTTTGGACCGGATTAAAACTCGTTCGATTGTGATTCCGAGGAGGACCGATTGGGCCACTTTGCAAGCCTTGGAGATTGACGGAGAAGTCAAGGCTACTCTTGAGAAGCACGCCATCGGTGAACATGGGCACGAGTACTACATATGCAAGGCTTGGGACCGGGTCTTCAACATCAACGAGGTTCTCTACCGGGAGCTCATCTTGGAGTTCGTGACCACCTACACTTTCAATCTGACCAAAGCACAATTGGACTGTCGGGATAAGTGTATGACTTTCCGACTTGGCGGAATTTGGCGTAACCTCTCTTTGGCCGAGTTCGGGGTTGCTTTGGGTATCTACACCCAAGCCGAGGTTAATGACCCCAGTTTTGATGAGTATATGGTGGCTACTTCGAAAACTCCCGACGAGTTCAATCCCCGGGAGACTTGGGACATCCTTGGTGAGGGTGCTTATTCATCGAACGTCAAGGTTAAGGGTTTGAATTCGGCCTTGGATCGACTCCTCCACCGCATGTTGGTTCACGCGGTGAATTCGTGTTCTTCTAGTGAGGAGAAGATCTCGGTCTACGATCTTTGGTTACTTTATGAGCTTACAACAGAGGATCGCTACCCCAATGCACCCTATATCATCGCTGCCGTGCAACTTCAAAAGGCGGGTGGTTATAGGGGTAGTAGCAAAATGGTGGGTGGCCAATATGTGACGAGACTCGCTAAGCACTTTGGTATTCTTGGCTGAGGTGCCGTGGCTTCGATGATAAGCCTAGGCGAGATGGGTCTCATCGACATGGAGCAACTCAAGGGCATGGGGGTGGTGAAATCGGTCTGTACGTCGCATTGAATTCGGTACCATTGGGAGAATCGACCGGTGAGTCAAGTACCGAGAGAGAGGCCGACGGTAGAGCACGGTGCTAGTTCGAGTGGGGCGGCGATGGAGGAGCCGGCGGATTGGAATGCGTATGCGGGATATCAAGGGATGACGCAACAACTTTCCAGCCTACAACTCTCCTTTGATTGGCATCATCAGCGGATGGAGTATAACTCCACGGAAATACTCCACCAAACCAATTGGCAAAGTGGAGTGCTCAACCTAGTGGCGGAGCATCTTGGTGTTCAACCGACAACCGCCTATGCTCCATCTCCGTTGTGGCCATTTTCCGATGAAAGTCCGCCCGGATTCCCATCATTTGAGGAGTGGAGGAATCATCCTCGTGGCCCCTTTTGATCATGATCTTTTATTGCTTTTAATTCGATTGGGTTGTTTAAGACAATTTTTATTTTGTTTGTGGTTTGCTTTTATTTTTGCTTTTAGGATATTATGTTTAATTGTTAGCTTGTTTAGGATTTTAAGTACTTGTTTTTATTCTTAGTTCGTTTTTACTTTACTTTTGTTTTTCTTTTTGGTAATAGATGAAACCGGTTATGATCGAGTACCGCGTATGGTTCCGGGAATCTCTCTTGATGGAAAAAGTTTCAAAACCCAGGAAGTTTCTCTTTTTCCCAATACTCCTTACTTGTTTTTAATTGTTGCATTGAGGACACTGCAAATTTTAAGTGTGGGGAGGGGGTTTTGTAGACTTAACTGCTAATTGTTTGGGTTAACTTTTGCTTTTGTTTGAAATCTGTCGAGAATTTGAAAGCTTTGAAACTTGACCCCAATTTTTTTCGAAATTTGGGATTGTTTTTGGACTTAAGAGTACTTGCATAGGAGGACACTAAGTGAGATGGTTGGAATATGAGTATTGCCTTGGATTTACTAATCACCATGAGTGCATCACCCGATTCCTTTGAGAGTTTGAGCCTTAATGATTATTTGTTTCGTGAGGATTTACCAATTGAGACCCAAGGTAGAACTTGTCATTTGAATTCTTTTCAAGATCACATAAGAGAAGTATTTATCACCATTGCACTGATAGAGGCCTTCGTTTCAACCCTTTTTGAGCCTTCGTTAGATTACCTCATTTTAAGGTTATTTAATTTGTCTAGCCATTTTGTTGAAAGTGTTCATCTTTAACACTTTATCCCTTGAAACCCATTTGAAGCCATAGCCTTTTCGTTTCTTTACCCAATTTCACTATATTATCCTTTAGCCTATTCTTTTTATCTATCTTTTGGCCGTGACTTAAATTTGAAGAACTTGAGAAGTTTTGATCCATTGTCGGAATGCGCATAGAAATGACAAAAATTAGAGGGATTATGAAAGAGCATAGAAATGAAAAAAAAAGAGAGAAAAAAAATTTATATATGAAAAAGAAAAGTTTGAAAGTCGACTTGAAAAGAAGAAATATCAAAAGAGTCGAGAAAAAAAGAAAAAGAAAAAGAATTTGAGCCTAAATGAGTAATGTACTTGGGCCAATTCTAAAAATGCTCATCCCGAAAGTAAAGTTGAAGTTGAAGTTAAAGTCAGATAGTTTTCTCAATTTTCTTGGATCATTACTGATTAAGTCTTTCAAGTTTTTGTTGCACTTATTTTTAGTCACTTATAAATATCCTTTATCCTACCCTAACCTTAGCCTAACGTTACAACCTTAAAGTCCTCTTGACGGTTGACAACTTCTCAGTGGTGGAGACTCGATTTGGTGACAAGCTTATGCATGCGGGAATCAGTTGAGTAATTTGTGTGATGACTATATATACATACAGTTTTACCCTTTGAGAGATACACTTGATGTTTACATATATTGTGAGGGTACAAGGTGGGTCCTTGGCAATCGATTGTTCTTTGAGTCTTGCGGTTGTGTTTGAATATGTTTGTTGCTTTTGTGTTCCTTAGATGATTTCAAATGGAGATAATTTTGGTGTTATCTATCTTATCTTTCAGTTCTTTGATTGAGGACAACCAAAGCTTAAGTGTGGGGATTTTGATAACTCACGAAAGCTATTAAATATTGGTTTTATAGGTTGTGGAGACCCTTGAGCGGTAAAGTACTAAAAGTTGTGAAAAAGTGGAAAAAAGTGCAAAATAGGAAACAAAAGTCTTTCGCGTCCGCGAAGTGCTAATTCTCGCGCCGCGAAGTGGAGGATTTCTAGAAGATTTCTGCTTTTTGATGACTTCGCGTTCGAGTTCAGAGGTTTGGCGTTCGCGAAATGTTTAAAGACCCTTGATGGAATATTCTAGAAGAAGCTGATTTGAAGAATTAGGGTTTGTTAAGTGGTTCGCGCCGTGAAACTGCTCTTCACGATCGCGAAGTAGGTCGAGCAACCCTTTTAAATACTGGTTCCAGACCTGTTTTTGAGAGGAGAGTCATAAATTAGATAGCTTTATTCCAGAGTCAGTTTGCAGTAAAAGAGAGAGGGAGGATAGATTTTATGAGCGTAGACCGTGGAAAGATTGTTACCCGGAGTCTGCTTTCCGGTATTCGATCATCTTCAGTTTCACGGTGGGTCTAAAGTCTGTCTTTTTAACCTTTAATTGTTGTTTTTAGTCATGTCTAGTGAGTAGTAGTTTTGTTAGTGCTTGTTATGGTTTCGATGAACCTTGTTGGATGATGTTTTGATACTTAATTTATTTAGTAGTTTTGTTTGATTGATTGAATGTTTATATTTGATTCCTAGTTAGTGTTTTAACTGTGGCTATCTGAACTTGTTGGTTGGGTGTATCTATTACTAGATAGGTAGACTCCTTCGGGATAATCAACCTCCTTTATCTCTCGTTCCGGTAAAACGGAGTGACTAGGGTGACTTTTACTAGACTGCTTGACAACTAGTCCTTGTATTTGGGCCGGGAGACCAACCTGGTTTTTAATTGAAGATAATACATGTTAGGGTGCTTTTAGCTTAAATTCCTACAATAATCAAATAAACTACACTTTTGTGATTTAAATAACTCATCCACAAGGGGATTCAACCTAAACCATAATAAGTACTATCTTTGTCAAGTATTGTTTTAAGTAAAGTTTTAATCTTTTTCTGTTTTAAAATTGCTTTCAAAAGAAAACCCCTTTTAGGTTATGTAACACCCTAAAAATCAGGGCGAACAAAAACTTTCATTTCAAATAAAGATGGTATACAATGTACGCCAAAGCGTGAGCTCTTCCCAAAATGGGGTATGAAGTAGTGTATAATTACAATATTCGTAATTTGAATAAAGAATACGACAACCATCTAGTCTAAATCCTATCGAGGAAAAGACTACAAAAGGTTTGTCAAAACGATCAACGCCTGCGCGGTCTAAAGGACCGGTCTCCTCACACATCCCCCAAAGCTCACTCTCAATCCCGGCACCTACTTGGGAACGGCGTCCCTTGTACCTGAGAGACACATCGACACCAAACAAGTGTTAGGCTAAAGGAGCCTAGTGAGTTGTATCAAATATCAACGAACATCATACATGTAAAAGCATGTTAAGACACGTAAGATGTACGAAAGTGTATTAACAACAAATGCATCACATTAAACCGGTTTATCTTTTATTTTGAAGACCGTGGGAGCGACCCACCTTCACCAAGCAAGTTACACCTCAGAGTCGAGACACCCCGTTGCCGTCCTCCTACGAAGACTCGAATAGGCAACCTCAGAGGCCAGGCACATTCGCGGCCACACGAATGGCGAGGGACATAGGTGCACACCTTTTGACCAGTGCCACCCAAGACTGAGTCGAACTCGTGTAAACTTGAAGTGCACACCTTTTGACTAGTGCCACTTTAAATCAATTTCATTTATCCACTTTGCCAAGCAAGTTACACATTAGCGACGAGACACCCCGTTGTCGTCCTCCTACGAAGACTTGAATTGACAACCTCAGAGGCCAGGCACATTCGCGGCCACACGAATGGCGAGGGACATAGGCGCACACCTTTTGACTAGTGCCACCCCAGACTGAGTCGAGCTCGTGTAAACTTGAAAGTGCACACCTTTTGACTAGTGCCACTTTAGATCAATCTCATTTCAAAAACGACATAATGTACACCTTTTGACTAGTGTCACATTGTCCAATTTATGTTTGAGTAAAAACATGGGTACTCACCTTTTGACTAGTGACATCCCGGTCCACTTTTTGACTAGTGACCAATAGCATCCCACTTTTTGACTAGCGGTGCTCCATAACATTTTAGTTATCCAATTTATGCATTATCGAAAGTCTCAATACTTTCATTCATTTCATATACATCAACATGTACGGAATTCAATCCTTTGCATCAATCTATGGCATACTTAATAACACGCATTTATCATAAACGCATTCATCATGTAATCACTTGGATATAACTCATGCATTTGTAGCACACAATGAATCATTTCATGTATACGATAGTCCAAGTTAAGCCATACATACGAGAATCGTCACTTATTCATTTCATGGCAAATCCTAAACCTAGAAATTTAGGCATTTCATCCAAACACATAGTTATCCACAAATATCGAGCAAGACACGTAATATCAAACAAGATGATGTGCTCTCAGTTTTAACAAAACGGTTTTAGCAACTCACCTTAGGGTTTACACCCAAAACCCCCAAATCTTCCGATTTAGGTCAAATACGAGAACGAACCTAGAATCAAGTAAATCGAACCTTAGGTTAGTTTCATAACTCCTATCACATAGATTAACCAACCTTAAATGGTTTAGATAAAGCTTACCTAGCCAAATCTTGAACAAACCCTAGATGAAGAACACCTTGCCACAATGGTGATTTGAGGTTGTGAGAGGTGGAGAAGATGAAGCCATGGAAGTCTCCACCCTCCAAACGAGTAGATCTAGCCTCCAACACTCCTCAAAACATGAATTCCACCTAAAACAATACTAGACCTAAGCCAAGTATGGAAGAAAAGGTTTGGAGATGAAAAACCACTCGAATCGAAGCTTAAACTCGAAAGAGATGAAGAGAATACTTACACCACCGTTTTTGAACCACCAAATACTTGAAATCCATTGATGTATTCTTGAAGAGCTCGAAAAATCGAGAAGATAGCAAAAAGAATCGAGAGAAACGGAGTTCGTATGAGAAAGATATGCCCAAATGAAGAAGAGGGGTTTTTAACCCGATTTCGGGTCTGACCAGCACCTAGCGATCGCTAGGTGTGAGCCCTAGCGGTCGCTAGCATCTGTACGATTTTGGTGCATTCTTGTTTCGGCCATAACTTCTTCGTTATAGCTCCGATTTCGATTCCGAAAGAACCGTTGGATTCGTATTTCAATTTCCCATCCAACAAGACCATAAAATCTAGGTTTTGATCAAAAATCCTATTATTCATATTCATCCTAAAAAGGTCTAATTCCGAACATTATGGGTGTTACAATCCTCCCCACCTAAATAGAATTTCGTCCCCGAAATTGCTAATCTTTTCCGAACCACAAAGGACAACTTTGCTCATGCGTTTTGCAAAGCTAAGACCTTCAGATAAAATGAATGTCCTCTTACAATTTGTCTCTCTCGAACCCAAAGAGACCTCAAAACATGGTCAATTAACTCGCTCGAACAAGTCTTGTTCTAAACGGTTCGCTACAATCTCTTAGAAACGCGCTCCAACAACCTATAGGATTCTCTTGTAAGGGTCAATACGCACATCATGCATTCACTAGGTGGTGCTAACTGATCATTCCTACGTGGATCTGTCCACATCGCAATGGACTTCGCCTAGTCATTAACAAGCTTCCTTCTGGATAAGGGTCTCTCATCGGACCACTCTTCCTCCCGTAGCCGTCGGCAACACGGTGCTCCTCAACAACACCCTCGTAAGGGAGATATGAAACTTAATCCCTACGTAGTCTAGTTTCAACTCATATCGAGCACAAACACAACTCCGTCCACACTTTCTAAGTGTTACTCCACTATATAATAACATACCCATAAAAGCCAGCAATCAATTAGTTTATCTAAAACATTAATGGAATAATATACAATTAGTCCGCAATTGGGTATTAACCCCTAACTAGTTGGTACATCAAGGAATTCAAAATTTTCAAAATTAAGCATGGCAAACATTTACCGAAAGCGTACAATCAAATACAATGTATAAACTCATTTTACACAAAAGACTTGACGACAACGGGGTGACCCGTGCTTGTCGTGAGCACATAAGCACATTACTTTAATCACCTTAACTGTACCACACTCCAGAACACAAAAGTCTAAGTGCTTATTACAACCCATTCTAGTCTTACCAAGAGACAACTGATCTTGTGTCAACTCTCATTAGCCGTACTTTAAAGACCTACCAAAACTCAGGGCTACTTGACGAAAGTCCACCCGAATTGATACACTCGGGGATACTCGTCGAAAGTCAATCTCTATATCAAGAGGTCCATACTATGGCTGTCAACCTTGACAACGATAGGTAATGGTCAAGCGACAAGGGCTCCCGACTAAGTCTGGTGACACCTAGTAGTCCCGATAGTCATGACTTACTTGAGTGTATACGCATCTATTGCAACGTAGTCCTATCGTTCATCACCGTACGATATAATAATCCAAGCTTACCACCTAGTCATTTTAGAGACCAAGACTCGTAATCGAGCTATCTTAGTAAACGGAAATTATTCCCAAAACTCTCTCAAGGTCAAAACCGAGCATAAGTTCTAAACTCAATATACCCAATATAATCGGTCTTAAAATAATTTTATATTGTTTACCCTATTAGTGGACGTAACCCACGAAGTCATTTTGACCCAAAACTCAACACAGTTTAACGAAACGGTTACCCGGGTGGGTCCATACCTTTATAAGTCTCATTTATGCAATAAATTATGTGAAAAGGTATTTTTAATCCTTGTAATTAAAGTCATCTCAAAAACCTCATATACGATTATTTTATTAAAATCCATTCGATATACCCACCCGGTAACAACTCGACCATCGTTCGTTTCGAAGTAACTTTTCAGAACACACAACGTTTTGGAAGAACATTGTTTTGGCATGTACGCCATTTGCAATTCAATTTGGAAATTTTCAAGTGATAAAAATGACCACATTGTATAAGACACTGCATAATTCGTAGACTACTCATTCCGCCTAAGTCATCCACTTACATCCCTCATACATCACCATCGGTGTTTCACATTCACCTAAGCGATCTCATTTAAGGTGCAAGTCCTTATATTGTACTAGATAACACATTCCAAGTTTTTACATTGATATACTGCCGTCTTAGGCTGGGTCTTAGACTTCTACCCTCGATATTGCCTAAGGTATCTCCACATGTTCTTACCCAATACTATTTCAAGGTATTGGCTTTTCTCAACCATCCGCTCGACCTCTGTCAATTACGAGTCAACCTATTTTATCCCAATATTCGATCTTAAATTAAAGCTATTCGGTGCCTCTTACGTTCTTCCTCTTTAAATCTAAATACTTAGCACGACAACTCCAAAGTGAGGGATCTCTAGAAATAAGACTCATGTATAAATCGACAATTTAACTCAACAAATCAAACATGTTCTATCACATGATGGAATATTCCTATTCCTAATAATCACTCGCTTCACATTTAAGTCGACCTTAGGTCTAGATCTTCATAGCCTACTTGCATGACCTACTATATAATTTCTCATTATTGCTTTGACAAATAAGTTGTATCTATCTCTCACACTTTCAATATTCACAATCTAGCGGAGTAAATATTTTTCCAACACATGTCTTGTCAATAAAATTTTCCACTAACTCAAACTCTAGCCAAAGTGCTCAGAGCTCACTCAAACCAATTGTCGAAGCACCACCTCTAAATAAAGACTTACCGTAATTAGGGGTCCTTTAATGACCCAATCAATATCCTATCATAAGAAAACTGAGAAAAGATTAAGAATAGACTATTATACGTACCAACATTTATCAAACATTACATCGATAGTAACCAAGAATACCCAATGACGATACATTCATAACTCAGTAGCTAAGTGATTTATGAATAGACCGTACACGAGATTCCCTGCCTCTATTGACGCAAATTCTCGATCCATGTATTCCGTATCCCTAGCGCTCTCCCCACCTAAGACTTTACCCATGGTAGGTGACATGTCTATTAGTGCACTAAGTTTAAGTCTAGGTATTCTACCGTCAACACCTAGTTCGCTTAAACTAAAGCTCTGATACCAACTTGTAACACCCTAAAAATCAGGGCGAACAAAAACTTTCATTTCAAATAAAGATGGTATACAATGTACGCCAAAGCGTGAGCTCTTCCCAAAATGGGGTATGAAGTAGTGTATAATTACAATATTCGTAATTTGAATAAAGAATACGACAACCATCTAGTCTAAATCCTATCGAGGAAAAGACTACAAAAGGTTTGTCAAAACGATCAACGCCTGCGCGGTCTAAAGGACCGGTCTCCTCACACATCCCCCAAAGCTCACTCTCAATCCCGGCACCTACTTGGGAACGGCGTCCCTTGTACCTGAGAGACACATCGACACCAAACAAGTGTTAGGCTAAAGGAGCCTAGTGAGTTGTATCAAATATCAACGAACATCATACATGTAAAAGCATGTTAAGACACGTAAGATGTACGAAAGTGTATTAACAACAAATGCATCACATTAAACCGGTTTATCTTTTATTTTGAAGACCGTGGGAGCGACCCACCTTCACCAAGCAAGTTACACCTCAGAGTCGAGACACCCCGTTGCCGTCCTCCTACGAAGACTCGAATAGGCAACCTCAGAGGCCAGGCACATTCGCGGCCACACGAATGGCGAGGGACATAGGTGCACACCTTTTGACCAGTGCCACCCAAGACTGAGTCGAACTCGTGTAAACTTGAAGTGCACACCTTTTGACTAGTGCCACTTTAAATCAATTTCATTTATCCACTTTGCCAAGCAAGTTACACATTAGCGACGAGACACCCCGTTGTCGTCCTCCTACGAAGACTTGAATTGACAACCTCAGAGGCCAGGCACATTCGCGGCCACACGAATGGCGAGGGACATAGGCGCACACCTTTTGACTAGTGCCACCCCAGACTGAGTCGAGCTCGTGTAAACTTGAAAGTGCACACCTTTTGACTAGTGCCACTTTAGATCAATCTCATTTCAAAAACGACATAATGTACACCTTTTGACTAGTGTCACATTGTCCAATTTATGTTTGAGTAAAAACATGGGTACTCACCTTTTGACTAGTGACATCCCGGTCCACTTTTTGACTAGTGACCAATAGCATCCCACTTTTTGACTAGCGGTGCTCCATAACATTTTAGTTATCCAATTTATGCATTATCGAAAGTCTCAATACTTTCATTCATTTCATATACATCAACATGTACGGAATTCAATCCTTTGCATCAATCTATGGCATACTTAATAACACGCATTTATCATAAACGCATTCATCATGTAATCACTTGGATATAACTCATGCATTTGTAGCACACAATGAATCATTTCATGTATACGATAGTCCAAGTTAAGCCATACATACGAGAATCGTCACTTATTCATTTCATGGCAAATCCTAAACCTAGAAATTTAGGCATTTCATCCAAACACATAGTTATCCACAAATATCGAGCAAGACACGTAATATCAAACAAGATGATGTGCTCTCAGTTTTAACAAAACGGTTTTAGCAACTCACCTTAGGGTTTACACCCAAAACCCCCAAATCTTCCGATTTAGGTCAAATACGAGAACGAACCTAGAATCAAGTAAATCGAACCTTAGGTTAGTTTCATAACTCCTATCACATAGATTAACCAACCTTAAATGGTTTAGATAAAGCTTACCTAGCCAAATCTTGAACAAACCCTAGATGAAGAACACCTTGCCACAATGGTGATTTGAGGTTGTGAGAGGTGGAGAAGATGAAGCCATGGAAGTCTCCACCCTCCAAACGAGTAGATCTAGCCTCCAACACTCCTCAAAACATGAATTCCACCTAAAACAATACTAGACCTAAGCCAAGTATGGAAGAAAAGGTTTGGAGATGAAAAACCACTCGAATCGAAGCTTAAACTCGAAAGAGATGAAGAGAATACTTACACCACCGTTTTTGAACCACCAAATACTTGAAATCCATTGATGTATTCTTGAAGAGCTCGAAAAATCGAGAAGATAGCAAAAAGAATCGAGAGAAACGGAGTTCGTATGAGAAAGATATGCCCAAATGAAGAAGAGGGGTTTTTAACCCGATTTCGGGTCTGACCAGCACCTAGCGATCGCTAGGTGTGAGCCCTAGCGGTCGCTAGCATCTGTACGATTTTGGTGCATTCTTGTTTCGGCCATAACTTCTTTGTTATAGCTCCGATTTCGATTCCGAAAGAACCGTTGGATTCGTATTTCAATTTCCCATCCAACAAGACCATAAAATCTAGGTTTTGATCAAAAATCCTATTATTCATATTCATCCTAAAAAGGTCTAATTCCGAACATTATGGGTGTTACAGGTTAATTCAACTTTTAAGATTTGTTTTAAGTAACTTGACCATTCCTAGTGGTAAGAACGATACCCGGACTTTCCTAGACTATATTACTATCGATCAGGTACGTTTGCCTGTGAATGGTGATTAGTTGAGGTTACTTTGTGGTTAAACTTGGTTCTGTTTTAATATATATATTTTACACCATGAAGGAGACTCCCCCTAGAAGCTAGCTTATATAGCTTCCAAAAAAATTAATAAAGTCCTGAGTAAACAAAGTCACAGAGATTTTTCTAACAGAGGCTCTGGGACAGGTCACAGAGGCTATGTGGGATAAAAATCTGCAAAAAAGGTTTTAAGTTTGAGATCAGGTTTTATTCTTTTAAAAACTATACTCCCCTTCAAATCAAGCATATTGTTTGAAAGAAATCCTTCTGAAGCAAAGAACAAGTAAAGATTAATCTAGAAAAGAAAAGAAATATTTACAAAAGATTGCTGAAATGAACTTTAGGAATAAGGATATGCCATGCCAATCTTTTCAACTAGAAAGTTGAATCTTATGTCATCAAGTGCTTTGGTGAAAAGATCTGGTAACTGATATTCTGTTGTAACAAAGTACATTTCTACATCACCTTCTTCTACATGATGTTTGAGGAAGTGGTACCTTATATTAATGTGCTTTGTTTTAGAGTGCTATACAGGATTAGCAGAGATGGCAATAGCACTCTTGGAGTCACCCAGAATGGGAATCTTGTCAAGTGAGTACCCATAATCTCTGAGTTGAGTCTGCATCCAGAGAGCCTGAGAGCAACAGCTTGCTGCAGCTATATATTCAGCTTCTGCAGTTGAAGTTGACACATGATGCGGTAAATTATATATATAAAATCGTAACCAAGTTTTAACCTCAAAATCGCCTAACCACTATTACCACATTCACAGGCAAGCGTACCTGATCGCGAGTAATATAGTGTAGGAAAGTACATGTATCGTTCTTACCTCTGGGAACGGTCAAATTATTCAAAATAAATCTTTTAACAATTTAATTAATCTAAAAGGGGGGGGGGGTTTGTGGAAAAAGAGTTTAATTAACTAAAAGACTAAAAAAAACAAAAACAATTAATTAAACTAAGACTCAAAAATAAAAGATGATTTAATTAAATAAAAGAAAAGATAGTACTTATTATGGTTATGGAGATTCCCCTTGTGGATGATGTAAATAAACCAAAAGTATAGTTTAGTTGGTTATTGTAAGAATTTAAACTAAATGCACCCTAGTATGTATTATCTAAGATTATAAACCAGGTTGGTCTCCAGGCCCAATTACAGGGACTGGTTGTCAGGCAGTCTAGTAAAAGTCGTCCTAATTAATGCCAAGTCATGGGACCCTTCTGTTTAGTCTACTCTCGGTCCGAGTGAACTACTTACCACGTCTCTCCGCGTCACCAGAGTAAAAGGTAAGGGAGGTTGATTATCCTAACGGAGTCTATCTATTTTATTGTCAGAAAAACAGATACACCCAACCAACAAGTTCAAGTAGCCACAGTTAAAACATTAATTTCGGAATCAAAGATAAACATTCAATAAACCAAAACCAAACTAATTATATATTAAAATCAACACATCTTCCAACAAGGTTCATCAAACCATAATAAGTACTAAAATTAACTGCTCAATAATCATAACTAAAACAGAAAACAAAGCTAAAAAGAGAGACATTATACCGACCGTGTAACGCGAGATGATCGAACACCGGATAAACGACTCCGGGTAAGAATCGGCTCACGCTCAAGGCTCATAAACTACTCTCTTCCTCACTTATGACTACTATTGACTCTATATGAATATTAGACAATTGAGTACTGGATGATTTGAAATAATGGGAGGAGGCCTGTATTTATAAGGTTGAGGTCGACCCGTTTCGCGATTGCAAGGCTGCATCTTCGCGGTGCGAAACACTAAAGAAGCCCTATCTTTCCTTTTCTGCTCAATCTGGAATCTTCCGTAGAGGGTCTTTATAAACTTCGTGGTGCCAAACTATGCATCTTCAACGCAAACGAGTGAAAGCAGGAACATTCTAGAATAAATCAACCTGGCAGCGCGAGACTTGAATCTTCGCGTTCGCGAAGGGAACTTTGAATCCAATTTATGCTTTTTCGCCTCTTTTCATACTTTTTCGTTCAATGGCCTCTAAATCCTACAAAACTCAGATTCAGTAGCTTTCGTGAGTAAAACAAGTGATAATCAGGTCAAAATGGGATAAAACCGTGTAAACCAGAACGACCAAAACATGTATAATTTTGGAGTTATCAAAATCCTCACACTTAAGCTTTGATTGTCCTCAATCAAAAGACTGAAAGATAAGATAAATAACACCAAAATTATCTCCATTCAAGACCATTCAAGAAAACAAAGATTTCAAACACATTCAAACACACTATAAGGTACAATGAGTAATCGAACACCAATATCAACCTTTTACCCTCACAAAGTATGTATATATCAAATGTATCTCTCGGGGGGTAAAAGTGTATTTATGAAGTGATCACACCTATACTCGACTAATTCCCGCATGCATAAGCTTGTCACCAAATCTAATCTCCACCACTGAGAAGTTGTCAACCGTCAAGAGGACTTTAGGGTTGTAATGTTAGGCTATGGGTAAGGGTAGGAAAAAAGGATATATAAGTGACTAAAGGTTTGTAACAAAAACTTAAGAAACTTAAATAGTTTAAGGTCCGACAATTCAAAACATATCTGAATTTTAGAACTTTGAAAGAGTTTGGGATAACTTCTATTTCTATTTTATATTGACCTAAGCATATTGCTTATTTGGGGCTCAATATTTTTCTTTTAAGCACATCGACTCTTTTGATTTTTCTTTTTTTTTCTTTGATGAGTCATTTTTGACTTATTTTGACTTTCTTTCTTTTTTCAAAATTTTCTCAATCCCCTCTTTTCTCTTATTGTCAGATTTCATAGAATTGGACCAAAAACACGAAAAAGTTTTCAAATTTAAGTCACGGCCAAAAAGGTAGATAAAAATAAAAATGGCTAAGGGATATATATAGTGATATGGGTTAAGAAATGAACAGGCTAAGGGTCAAAGGGGTTTCAAGGGATAAAGTGTTGCGTGGATTACGTATGTGGTTATGAGACTAGCATGTTTTGTGTGGTTTCGTACCCATTGTAGTGGTGGTGGCCACCGTGGGTATTGGTAGTGTGAAAGTCTGATATCAGAGTTTGTGGTCCTTGATGGTCGGTGCCGTAAGGACGTAAGTGGTAACATGTCTAGTTCTCTTTACGTGGTGGTTTGTGATATATTGTTTAATTATATGTGGTTTGTGCTCACTAAGCGAAAGCTTAACCCGTTGTGGTTTCCCCTTAGATGCAGGTTCTTCTAGAAAGGACAAGGGAAAAGGGGTGGCTTGAAGTTCCATTCTCCTGAGAGGCTCAGTTCCGTTTTGGCGATTTTTGAGAAAACAGTTATTTATACATTAAATTATGGGTTGTGATAGTTTACATTTTATCGGTTGAACCTCGGTTGAGGAAGTTTTTGATGTTAAGTTTGGAATGTGATTGTTAACACTTTCTAATTTAAAAGTTATCTTTTTGGACGAATTTCCGCTGCATTGGTTACTTTTATTTATTCCCGTTAACCAAATGATAAACTTTAATGAAAATGGACCGAGTTGTTACAATTGGTATCAGAGCCTTGATTTAAGGGATTCAGTCATTCACGAAGGGTGAGTGCTTGGACTTAAACCCAAGTGCTTGTCTTTTTAAAACAAGTAACCATCGAAACTTTGATTTTTAATATAGTGGGGTGTGAATTGAGCCAAAGATCGGAACGTCAAGACGGGTGAGCTCTTTGGTTAATATTTTATAGTTTGATGACGATGTTGATGTCAGATTGTGATTAACATGCTATCGTGGTGACGTATTAGCATGATATGACGTGCTTATCAATTTTGTGATGTGGATGCTATTTTAAATATTCATTGATGCTGTTTGTGCATGATCACGATAGTGGTAGGAAGGTGTACGGTAACTCTTATACTGTGATTGATAGGAAGTTGGCTTGTGTGTGAACCGTCTTGTGGTGTTAACCGAAATTGGGGATTAGGACCTTCCGTGACAACGTGGAGCCTAGGCATGTAGGGTATAATTATGATGATATAAGGGCCCATATCATTACAATAATATTGTGCGTGTCAAGACTTGGCGAGGTTATAAAGGGTACCTATGAACTAACAAGGTTGGGTTGGATTAGTGGCATGCTAAGATAGGTCGTATGAACCTAGAGGGGAAATTGAGCGGTGACTCTTGGGGCGAGCATGCTAGAGGCAAAGTGTTAGGTGTTGTATTTAATGGTTGTTGTTACTTGAATCAGTATGGTGACTACTCGAAGGGGCAACAGTGGAACTACTGAGGAAGGGGATCACGAAATTCCTGACTTGAGGGGAATCATAGCCTCTCAAATGGGGGAGATACTACACGAAATACTACCTGGGCTTTTTGATCAGATGAAAAGAGAGATGACAGAGATCATGACTCAGCAAGTTCGGTCGTCATCCGGAGGTAGGGTAAACAAGGCGGGAAGTTCACAATCGGGGCATACCCGAAATGTGACCTTCAAAAATATCATGGTGTGTCAACCGCCAAATTTCAGGGTGAGAAGGACCCTGTCATTTCTTCTAGGTGGATCTCGGAAATAGAAGGGGCATTCCTCACTAGTTTTAGCCCGGCCGAGGTGAAGGTTCATTTAGCCGCCAATCTGTTGAGAAAGGCAGCGAAAGATTGGTGGAACGTGGTGAGCGATTCCATAACTCTTGAACAGATAGTCGCTATGACCTGGGAGGAGTTCAAAGAGTTGTTCAAAATAGAGTTCGAACCACAAGTGGAGATAGAGAGGCTCACCAATGAGTTTCTCTACATGAAGCAAACTACCGAATCGGTGAGCGAAATCACCGAAAAGTTTCTGGAGAAGTCTCGTTTTTGCCAGAATTATGTGGCAAATGAGATCATGAAGATGTATCGTTATGGGCAGATGGTCAAGGCTGAGATTCGGGAGTTTGTACTGATGGCTAACTGCCAGAACTTCTAGCAGATGTTTGAGAGGGCATGAGCAAGAGAGATTGAACTAGAGCGCTAGGGGAAGCGCGAGAAAGAGGAGCACAGTCAGGTTCAGCCCAGTAAGAAGTTCAAAGGGGTGGGTCAGAGATCGGAAGGGAAGAATGAGTATCCTAAATGCTCCAAATGTGGCCGGAACCATCCGGGTGAGTGTAGGCTGGGTTCTAACACATGTTACAAGTGTGGGAATTCAGGCCACATGAGCCGGGACTGCAAAGTTTTGGCCAGCTACTTGGTATATGTGACAAAGATTGCGGGAGAGAAAAAGAAGAAGATGGTGGCCGATGTTCCGGTTGTAAGGGACTTCTCGGATGTCTTTCCGGAAGATTTCTCAGGAGTTCCCCCGGAGCGGCAAGTAGAGTTCGGGATCGACATGATCCCGGGAGCTGCGCCAGTGGCTAAAGCTCCCTATCGCTTGGCACCTCCAGATATGGAGGAGCTGTCAAGTTAGCTAGAAAAGCTGTTGGGTAAGGGGTTCATACGCCTGAGCAGTTCACCTTGGGGAGCCCCTATCCTTTTCGTGAGCTCAACAAGCTTACAATGAAAAATCGATACCCGCTACCGAGGATTGATGATATTTTCGATCAACTTCAGGGAGCCGCTTGGTTCTCAAAGATAGATGTTCGATCTAGGTACCACCAAGTGAAGTTGAGAGAAGAGAACGTGCAGAAGACCGTGCTCAGAATGAGGTACGGACACTTTGAGTTTGTGGTGATGCCGTTCGGGTTGACAAACGCGCCGACAGTGTTTATGGACTTAATGAACCTGGTCTGTAGATCTATGTTGGATAAGTCAGTAATCGTGTTCATAGACGATATACTGATTTACTCCAAGACGGAGGAGGGTTATGTGGTGCATTTGACCAAGGTGCTAAAGACGTTGTGGAGGGAACGGTTATACGCTAAGTTCTCCAACTGTGGTTTTTGGTTACAAGAAGTCCAATTTTTAGGGCATCTTGTTAATCGGGAAGGCATTAAGGTGGAACCGGCAAAGATTGAAGCGGTGATGAAATGGGAACTTCCAAAGACTCCTACCGAGATTCGGCGTTTTCTTGGGTTAGCCGGTTACTACCGATGGTTTATCCAAGACTTCTCCAAGATAGTTGTGCCTTTGACAAGGCTCACACGTAAGAATGTGAAGTTTGTGTGGGGCGAGGAACAGCAGAAAGCTTTTGAGTTGTTGCATGGGAAGTTGTGCAAACCGCCAGTTCTGACGTTACCGGAAGGGATCGAGGACATGACGGTCTATTGTGATGCTTCTTATCATGGGCTAGGTTGCGTGTTAATGCAACATGGGAAGGTAATAGCATATGCGTCTCGTCAATTAAAGACGCATGAGGCAAATTACCCGACTCACGATTTGGAGTTAGCTGCGGTTGTTTTCGCATTGAAGTTGTGGAGACATTATCTCTATGGTGTCAAGTGTACTATCTACACTGACCATAAGAGTCTGCGATACTTCCTCGATCAGCAGAATCTGAACATGAGGCAACGGCGGTGGCTGGAAGTGATTAACGATTATGATTGCGAGATCCTATACCACCCAGGCAAGGCCAATGTGGTGGCGGACGCGCTGAGTCGAAAGGCTCATAGTGACGTATTACGGGTACCGTTGATGAGATTGACAGTGACCACTTCGTTGTTAGAGCTGATAAGAAGTTCGTAGATTGAGGCCGTGAAAGTGGAGAACCAGAAGAGAGAGAGGATTAAGGGTCAACTGGCCCAGTTGGTGACTGACAGCAGAGAGCTTTTGACTCGTTCGGGTCGTGTCTGGGTACCAGCGTCATGTGAGGCGAGGTAGATACTCCTGGACGAAGCTCATAAGTCCAAGTTCTCTATTCACCCGGGAGCTACCAAGATGTATCGTGATTTGAGAACCGATTATTAGTGGCCGGGAATGAAGTGGGACGTGGCCCGTTATATGGAGAAGTGCTTGACTTGTTTGAGAGTTAAGGCAGAGCAACAGAGACCTCATGGGAAGTTACAGCCTTTGGATATACCCATTTGGAAGTGGGAGCACATTACGATGGACTTAATCACTAAGTTACCTCGTACTCCTCGGAATGTGGATGCTATTTGGGTTATCGTGGATCGACTAACTAAGAGCGCTCATTTCATTGCTATTAATGAGAGCTCTTCATCGGAGAAGTTGGCCGATATCTACGTTAGAGAGGTGGTGGCTAGGCATGAAGTGCCTATGACAGTGATCTCGGATTGGGATGTGCAGTTCACATCGCGGTTTTGGGCGAGATTTCACGAAGATTTGGGTACTAAGATGCAGTTTAGTACCGCATTTCACCATCAGACAGATGGTCAGAGTGAGAGGACGATCCAGTTGCTCGAGGACATGTTGAGGGCATGTGTGCTGGATTTTGGCAGTAGTTAGGATACCCATCTACCGTTGGCCGAATTTTCATACAACAATAGTTTTCATGCCAGCATTGGCATGCCTCCGTAGGAAATGCTATACGGTAGGAGGTGTAGGACCCCTGTCTGTTGGGGAGAGGTGGGCCAGCGGGAGTTGGGTAGCACAAAGATAGTTCAGAAGACGACCGAGAGCATTGAGTTGATCCGAGAGTAGTTGAAAACAGCTCAGAGTCGTCAGAAGAGCTATGTCGACAAACGGAGGTCGGATTTGGAATTTAATGTTGGTGATGAAGTGCTTTTGAAAGTATCAGCATGGAAGGGAGTGATCCGATTCAGGAAAAGGGGCAAGCTTGGCCCTAGATTCATTGGACCTTTCAAGGTGATCGTGCGGGTGGGTAAGGTGGCGTATAGGCTTAAGCTACCACTGGAGCTTACCCAAATACATAACACCTTTCACGTGTCTCAATTGAGAAAGTGCTTAGCTGACGAGTCGGCTCATATACCGATAGACGATATTCAGGTGGATAAACGGCTCAATTATGTCGAGAGACCGATTGTAGTGCTAGAGAGGACAACAAAGACCTTACGAAACAAAGAGATTGGATTATTAAAGGTCCAATGGGAGCATCACAAGGGATCAGAATGGACGTGGGAACCGGAAGCCGAGATGAGGGCTAACTATCCGGAACTCTTTGAAGCGTGATTGATTTCGGGGACGAAATCTTGGTAAGTGGGGGAGAGTTGTAACATCCCATTTCCCAAAAGTTAAATTTCTAACTAAGTCTGTTAAGTGTAAGACTAATTGTGTAAATTGTATAACTTTCAGGTGGAGGGACCTTAGTGTCATTCTAGATAGTTGAAGGTTGTACTAGTGATGTAAATAGGTGAGTTAGAAGCCCAAGCCCTCATTTGCTTCTGTGGGACGGTTTCTAGAGGAGGACGAGAGGGATTTTGGGAGGCTTCAAAGTGATAGTGCAATTGGAGGCTTAGTTGGGTGATTTTGGAGAAATCGATTATCAGGGTTTCGTTAGCAACATCTTTCTAGCGCAAAGTATGAGCATATTGTCTTTATCTGTCGTTTGAGTCTTATTGTGGAAGTTAGGGTTCATGAGTCTTGAAATGGATCAATCGATGATCTTTTGTGATGTTTTAGATGTAGAATCATTATTAGTTTATTATTAGATGGTTGGGGATGTTAGAGGAAGCGTCAATTGAGTTTTTACACTTGAAATCGATGTAGGGATGGAGGTTTCGGACCTTGGAACGAAATCCCGTCGAAGGTTGGTTTTTTGGGTCTGAAGGCAGCTCGCGCCACGAGCATGTAGCCTTGCGCCACGAGGGTTGGTGGAAAGGCTTAGCGCCGCGAAGCCTGGAGCCTCGCGGACGCGAAGGTGTGTCTGTTTGGACTTTTGACTTTTTCAGTCGAGTCTCGTTTGGGGTTTTCTTATGTGGCCTTTCCCTTGGGACTTTAGTACAAGGCCTTTTGTAGAGTTTGGGACAAATTAGAATGGTCTAGCTACGACTAAGGCTTGAGTTTCGGTATTGAGTTTAAAGTGTCATTTTTGAGCAATTGTTTATGTGTACCATGTATTGTTTTGGTTTAGGTGATTGATAAACTTTGTGTGGTGTGTTTGACACAGAGTTTCGGTGGCATTATTCAGGGTGAGTACATTAAACCTTATACATGGCTTTATGTACAAATTACGTGGATTACGTATGTGGTTATGAGACTTGCATGTTTTGTGTGGTGCCGTACCCATTGTAGTGGTGGTGGCCACCGTGGGTATTGGTAGTGTGAAAGTCCGATATCAGAGTTTGTGGTCCTTGATGGTCGGTGCCGTAAGGACGTAAGTGGTAGCATGTCTAGTTCTCTTTACGTGGTGGTTTGTGATATATTGTTTACTTATATGTGGTTTGTGCTCACTAAGCGAAAGCTTAACCCGTTGTGGTTTCCCCTTAGATGCAGGTTCTTCCGGAAAGGACAAGGGAAAAGGCGTGGCTTGAAGTTCCGATCTCCTGAGAGGCTCAGTTCCGTTTTGGCGATTTTTGAGAAAACAGTTATTTATACATTAAATTATGGGTTGTGATAGTTTACATTTTATCAGTTGAACCTCGGTTGAGGAAGTTTTTGATGTTAAGTTTGAAATGTGATTGTTAATACTTTCTAATTTAAAAGTTATCTTTTTGGACGAATTTCCGCTGCATTGGTTACTTTTATTTGTTCCCGTTAACCAAACGTTAAATTTTAATGAAAATGGACCGAGTTGTTACAGTTTTCATAGAGGATCGACCAATAATAATCACCCCTCGTGAGTTTTCACAAAGGTTTCATTACTTCATTTATATACCAATAATTTATTGTCAGGTTTTTATCTTTCTATCGATGTATGATATCACAAACTCATCTATAATTCAACGTGAGCTTAAAATATCGTCCAAGATGAGCCAATTTATGAGTTACCACAAAGTCATCTCAACCTCAATTTTTATATACTTAAATCATTGTCAATCTTTTGTGTCTCCATCAATATGGGATACACAATTGTCATCCACAATTCAAGAAATGAGAAAGTTTCAAAGTTCTCATTTTTTACAATGTTATCTCAGTTTTTTTATCGATTTTCCTTTTAGATACATAGGTAAAGACGAAATAATCCAATATATTAGTTTTGAGCCTCAGCTAAAATGAGCCAACAATGTAAGTTTAAGATCGATTAAAATGAGCCAACCCCATGAGTTGCCACAAAGGCATCTCCACCACCTCCATTTATATACACAATTTAGTGTTACTCTTTTGTGTCTACACCAATGTGGGATACACAACAATAACTACAATTTAAGAAATGAGGAATTCTCTACTTATCAAACATTCTTCTCTCAATAACTTAATATTTGAAAAAATCTCAAACTTCATTGTCCCACCTCACTTACCCTTGGTTGTTTCTTTAATTCATTTTGCTGGTTTTCGTTTTAGATACATACATACAGATATATATATATATATATATACATACAGGGAAGGGTTCAAACGAGAACCCCTCTTATTTACGAGAATGCGAGAACACTTGTCATCCATATTTTTTTAGTCAACCGGTACAACTTCATGCACTAAAACAAAACCTTCAATCAAAAGCTGCTATCGCCTAGTTAACCTTCAAACAAAAATAATTAAGAAACTTCTTCATGAACCCTAAAGCTTCAAACTAAAGCTACTGTCGACTAAACATTCAAACAACTTCTTCATGAACCCTAAACCTTCTAACAAAAATGCATGGCCCCTACTAAAGTTGTTCACGGCGTTTATCACGACGTTTAACATGGGGTTATCACGACATCTATCACGTGGTTATCACGGCAGTTATCACGACGTTTAACACGGGGTTTATCATGACGTTTAACATAGAGTTATCACGAGGTTTATCACCGGGTTATCACGGGGTATCACGGTGTTTATCACGATGTTTAACACGGGGTTATCACGGCGTTTTTATCATGAGGTTATCACGGGTTTATCACCGGGTTATCACGTGTGATATCACGGGGTTTATTACGGCTTTTACCACGGGTTTATTACTGGGTTATCACGTGTGATATCACGGGGTTTATTACGGCGTTTATCACGGGTTTATTACCGGGTTATCACGTGTGATATCACGGGGTTTATTACGGCGTTTATCACGGGTTTATTACCGGGTTATATATCACGTGTGATATCACGGGGTTATCTCATGTGATATCACGGGGTTATCACGTGTGATATCACGGCGTTTATCACGGGTTTATCACCGGGTTATCACGGGGTTATCACGGCATTATCTCGTGTGATCACGGGGTTAGCACGTGTGATATCACGGGGTTATCACACGTGTGATATCACGGGATTATCACGTGTGATATCACGGTATTACGCGTTTATCGCAGCGTTTATCATGACGTTTAACACGGGGTTATCATGGGTTTTATCACCGGGTTATCATGGGGCAATCGCGGTGTTTATCGCGGTTCCGTTATCTTCAAAGTAGACCTTTAGATGCACACATAAAATAGAAGAGATGGTCGATCAGTAGTTAGAAGATATAGCTACTGGTATACCTTGGCATGTCGCCATGAGTGAAAGAGAAGAGAAACACGTAGTGGATTACATATGGTTACTAACTTGGCATGGCTCACGGGGTTATCACATGAGTGAAAGAGGTGAGCTGAGTTTTTTTTTTAAATTAAAGAATGTGGGCTAAATTAATAGGAGGCCTAGAATTGTTCTCGCATTCTCGCAAATAAGAAGGGTTCTTGTTTGAACCTCCACCTATACATACATATATATATATAGGGGTGGGTTCAAATGTGAACC
>CM058040.1:51662525-51855200 GCA_030169165.1 Centaurea solstitialis
TTTCAATATTAATTTTTCATCAACATTGATGGTTATTTATGTTTGCAATTAAACCATCTTTTCGTTTTCTCTACCTACTCTCCATCTTCAAACTATTTATACTACTACAACTTATGATAGATCATCCATTCACCATGTGTTTTCATGATGATTATCATGTTTATAGTTTTTTTGTGTATTTTGTCTCTATTTTTTTTCTTTTGTTTACTTCGAGAAAACTGATCCATATCTCATATATGCATTTTGTAGAAATTTTGGTGGGGATTTTAGAGTCTCTTTATCATGTTTGAATAAACTTTGAGAGACAAGGTATGCATCTCTCTTACCTTTTGTTATGAATTTAAAGTATTTTTTTTGTTTATTTCGTATATAAATATTTTTTCTTTGGATTACTTCGAGAAAAAACTATTCTATATACCATATATATCCTTAATCATATATGCATTTTGTAGAGATTTTGTTGAGAATTTTAGACTATCTTTATTTAACCAAGGCATTGTTTATGTTTCTTATATATTTCAAATGAAATCAAGTGTATATTTTTTTATATTTGTTTTGCAGTTTTGCTTGCAACAACTATTCATCAATGGAATTGTTCATATAGAAAAATTCAAATTTATATATATATTTTTTACTCCTAATTTTATTTTATGTCGAATCATCAAACATATGTTAGAGAATATGTTCACACACACATACACCTACTATTTGAGACAAATTATTTGTTTGTTTTTTCTGTTGAGTTTGATAACAATTGTATATTGATCTATTTGCGAGATCCATCCAGTTGTAAGCTAAGATGGATGTTCCGTTAAAATGGAAGTTATTGCGTTTTCACCATAAATTTTGTAGGTAAAAACATTTATCTTTTATTTCATGTTCTATACAAGTTATATATTGTCGTTGATGTTTGCACATATGTTTTATTCGAAAATTGTTTTCTTGCGTGACAGTGGTTCTTTCAACGGAACCAATGATGCATTATTGACAGCGATTTTAGAAGATAAGATACAACATATAATATAATTGTTATAAGTAATTTTCAATGGTTATTTGTATTTTTATTTAGGTTTTATTTCGTGAAAATTAATATGGGTAAACATTTTTTAGATTGTTGTTGGAGTTTTAAAGCCCTTTTCTTATCCCAATCTTTTATATTTTTCCAAGTTTTTGGCTTGATTAAATATTTTAAAACTATTAGAATAAATATTTTTGTTATTTTGATGACACGTGAATATATTAATTTATATTTAGTTGTCAAAATATAATAATAAATTGGTTATAATGAATATAAATAAATAAATAAAGATGACAATTAATCAGTTCAATTTAAAATATAAATGAAATACTTATGATAATAAAAATATAATAACTTATCGTTAGTGTTTAATGACAATTATTAATTGCTATTGTCTATATAATACTTTTTATATGTTTAAAATATTAACGGTAGACTATGCCATATATATTCATTTTGTATGATACTATTTTCATTAATTCGATATAAACATATATATATATATCAAGTGATCCTATTTTTAAGTGAAATTGTAACTCCAAAATTAAAAACACGATAAAAATAAAATCATATATATTGATATTGATATATTGATGATTAATTTTATCTTACAAAAACAGGTTAATAAAAAAAACCAAATAAAACTCATTTAATAATAGTTTTGATTTATAATGATTGTTATCTTACCAAAAAAAAGTATAATTGTGATTAATATAAAATAAATAAAATTAAAATTAGTATATAAAATATAAAATTAGTCCTCTAAATAAATGAGATACTTATCATGTTTAATATCGCTTAAAATGTTATTAAATAAATAATATATATAATTAGAATTAGTATATAAAATATAAAATTACTATGATAATATACAATAAAATTGAAGTCAATAAAATAATAGGTATAAAAGAAAATATGAAATCAATATATGAAACTTAAATTAGAAGAATCAATGTATTAGATGAATTTGATTTTGGTTACAATCCCTAATACCTATAAATTATTTCATAATTCATTATTACCTTAGATTAAATCAAATTGAATTAGAATAGAAATAACAACTTTATTTACATAAATTTAATAAAAATTTATCTTTTTCATGATATTTACGGACTAACCAAATATAAAGAAACGGTCTTAAGAATATCAAAAAACTCGAACATGTCAAATGAAATATTAACGATTCAATTAAACCCGCTCGCAGTTAAAGTGGTCGTAATACCAATAACTAATGTTCTTCTTTGTGCAATAAGTTTTTTTGTTTTTTTGTTTTTGTCAAAGTTGTAAATGAGTAAATTACAACTGTAAACAAATTACAAAACATCTCGCAATTATATAATAGTAAATAAGAGCGTCACATTTGTCTGATATCTTTACACCAATCCTCAAAACACACATCATAACTATTATCAATGATATCTCATATTTATTTTATTATTACTTTTAGTAAAAAAATTACCAATCACCGTGCAACGCACGGGCCCGCTACTAGTTTATTAGAAAGAAACAAACCTTCATAACTAAGCAAATCCAAAGAAGGAGCTTCCAACGTACAAAGGTTAGCTTTCCATCAGAGATACACCAAGAAAGTGTTGCAAAAAGCTAAAAGGATGCTTTTTAACACCCAATTCTATTTTTCTAAGAAGGAACCCAATAATAAAATCTTTATTTTTATAATTAATTAATTCTGCTCAAAAACCCGATCAACCGTCAAACCGAGTATGTGAATGATTCAATTAAACTCAACCCGTAAAACCGTCAATTTATAGGGGTTTAATTTGGACTAGTGGATACAACTCAACCTCTTTACCCGCTTATGCATTTATAGCACAAGACTTTACTATTCAAGCTGCGTTATAATACTCGTCATCAATACATCGCAGGATTCATCTTGACGGAAGCTTTTGTAAATGATATAAGTATTTGCAAAATATACAACAGGCTATGACCAAATCTTAATTGCTTAACCCACTTACGAACTGCAAAAATATAAACTATACAAGTATATTTACCGTGAGAGGTTCAAATAATAAGAAAAAAATATATAAGTGATGGTTAAGGGAACGTCCATACGTAAAATTGAAATTTTTGGAAAAAAATATCTACTTAAAGAGGCAATTCTAAATCGACATAAAAAGTTATTCATATGAGTTTGCTTATGTATCCTGGAATGTGTGTGTAAGTTATCTGTCGTTAAAAAAAATGAATTTTTCGAATGATACAGATATGAATCTTTCTTCAAACTCTTTTTACTTATATTCATATAATATTTAACCTTCTTATTTGAACCAACACTACATATACATATTATATATATATAGTTATCGTATTTTACAAACCACTATTTTGTGTCAACCGTGTTAACCCATTTTGTCCAATCAGAATGCAGAGATTTGGTGGAAAATAACCAATTATCCCATGTGTGCTAATTCAGTTTTTAAATTTGAAAATAATCAATTTTCCTTAAATATACCAGATAATCATGACATTTGATTAAAATAATTGTGATGGGTTAACTTAATTCACACCAAATTTTGTATAAAGTGACTCTATTAATGCCCAAATACAAAGTACTCATTGTTGATTGATAATTTGATTTATTTTATTTATTCTAACTATTGAACTTTGATTGTAATTTGTACTACTTACACAACTAAATGTACATTTCCATAGTTGTAATACTTAAATTAAGTAAATTTCTAGTAACATTAATTTTCTTTAATAAAACTACATATGATGTCACCAGATAAATATTCTTTATAAAAGCATTCCAACCTAAACCCATGTGGACCCCTAATTTAATGCCCATGATATGTTTATATAAATCATCACAAAATATTTTCTAGGGACACAAAAAGCCTTAGGATTCAAGTCTCTTCAATCTCTTCAAATCCCTTAACTCACATGATTCAATAATCTTGAAACCATGGTTAGAAGAAAGGTATCTGAAAGCCCTTTTGCCATCTATTGTTGGGTCATTCAAGTTCTAATAGTTTTGAGCTTAACCGCGGTTGTCATTTGGTTAAGCACGAAACCGAAACACCCTAAATTCACCATCACCGACATCCGCATTCCCGTAACGAGCATCCAGAATTCGTCAAGAATCCAAGAAAACGACGGCAAAAATCTTGTTTTTGTTCTTGAGATCACTAATCCTAATAATGGCATCGGGATTTGTTATGTTGAGATCGAGGTGAAGGTAGATAAGGGTGGTTTCGTCATTGGGAATAAGTCTTTGGAAGCTTTTTGTCAAGGGAGGAAGAAGAGTGTGACCGAGGAGGTGGTGATTGGCGGTGGTCAACAACTCGGTGGTGGAGGCGTGGCGGGTGGTGGTGGTTTGAGGGTGACGGTAGAGGCTGCGCTCAAATATCGGCTCTTTGGTTGGAAAACGAAGATTCGGCATATGGGTTTTGAAGGGTTCGTGAGAAGTGGTAACTTTACGGAGGATATACATCTACACAAGATACGATAGGTGGTATACCAGGATAAATAGCAACCGTAAATATTTTGAGAATCTGAGAATCAACTGAATGATCATGAACTATTCATAATGAATGTTATTCATGAATAATTTTAAAGTTATTCATTATGAATGATTCGTGTGAAATAGTTGGTTCAATGTTTTCAAAGTATATATATGATTATGGTTTAATCTTTCTCCTAAGCATATAAACATATAAAAGAAATGTTCTATATTTTGGTTTTTTATTTGTTTTATTATTAGAATTTCTAAATGTTATATTAGGGTGATAAACATTTGTAACCATTTGCTGTTGCAAAAATCCCGAAATTCACTATAATTGGAATATATTTGCGCCAATTTTAACTGATTTGTTTAGCTAATTGTTGACCTTTTCAAACTCTTCAAACAAAAAATACCTAAAAACCTGTATCAGATAGTTATGAATTTAAATATGTATGTAAATATCAATATAGAATTATAACAATGTATTATATATTTCTGTATGTAAATATTAATATAGTAATAGAATTATAACAATGTATATACTAGATACGTACGCGGGTGATGCGGCGCAACATCTTAAGCTATTAACCGCGCAACATCTTAAGCTATTAAGTACTTCAACAGATAATCTTATTTAGTGTCAGTTTTAAGAGTTTATATGCAATGCAAATATTAACTTAAATAATTTCAAAATAAAATTAACTAGCTAAAATAATTTTATTAAAACTCAATAATTATCTTGATATATATTCAAATAAATAGATAGATACTAATGTGAAAAACTATCTTCATATATTCTATATTTTGAATAAATAAAAGAAATTAGTGAAATTTATTAGATAAGATGTCACGTGTCAGTCATATAGGCGTAAACGAACTGAAAGTGAAAAATGCGTCTAGGTTCAAGTTTAGATAAAAAAATACAGATTTCGGCTCACAAGAGCGCAACATGTGGCACCCAGTTACTCATTTATTATATATAGATTTCTGTATTATAGAAATGTTACGCATCATATTATTATATATTATAAAATATATTTATAAGAATATATAATTAATATTATATTTTAAAATTCTAATATATAGGGTGTGTTTGAATATAATATTAAAATATGTTTTTATAGATTTTTGTTTGGAAGGATTTTTCGTATATAGATTTCTGTATTATAGAAATGATACACATCATATTATTATATATTTATAAGAATATATAATTAATATTATATTTTAAAATTCTAATATATAGCGTGTGTTTGAATATACTATTAAAATATGTTTTTATAGATTTTTGTTTGGAAGGGTTTTTCATAGATGGGTAGCGTGATTATATTTGGTAAAAATCCGGCTTTCCACATTAAGCTACTCTATAAAAACTTATTGAAAAAACCACTTTTTTAGATCATCGGCAACCGAAGCGGTATAGCCATCGGCAAGGCTCCTTTGCCGATCGGTACCATCGGCGACACCGCCGAGGCCGATCGGCAAGGTGTTAGGGTTAAAAAATATAGTTGTATTCAAGTTTGGTTTATATTTGTATTTGTTGTAAAGTTGAGGGGAGCTCAGTGTAAATACCCTAGGGGTATAAAAGCTTTTGTGTTAGTTAGATTCCATAACAATTAGAGGATTCGTATTGTCAGATCTAGTAATTGATAGAGGAGAGAGAAAGTTGAGAGTGTGTATCTTGTTCATATTCTTCATATATAATAAAAGTGAGATTTGTGATTAAATTGAAGTTTCTTAATCATGGTGGATTGATATTCAGATCTATCACAAGGACCAAAATCGGCACCACCTTACCGACGCAATAGACCACCCCACCCTCTCTCTCTCCTTTCTCTTTATCTCTTTTTTTTTAATTAATTATTTAGATTGGTATGGGTGTGGATGAATTGGTAAAGTTTGGTATGGTTTGGATAATATAGTGGAAAACTATGTGGCGATTGACAAGATTGGCAAAGGAGTTTAAGAATGTGGATGGTCTTATATCTTTAAGCCACTATCAGATAATCATGTATAACCATTAACCAACCGTAACAACCGATCCCTTTGAATTTCTTTATACTCTAGTAAGGACATCAGATTGGTACCATGTTTTTCATCCTTGATATTCAAATCAAAACCAGTCAGAAATCAAATCTGCATACATCCCACTCCAGAATTAGTACCGGGTTTTTCATCCTTAAGGTTCAAATCAAAACCTGTCAAGAGGGTCTTCACAAATACAATCGCTCTACTTTCTACGATAAAAAGTCGAATCTGCATACATCTCACCCAAATCTCACGTTCGAATAGTTTGAATTAGACAAAGCCTCAAATAACATCTAGAATGAAATATATGGAAATCACTAGAAACCAGAAATATGTACAAACATTCATTAATCCTTGAACATAAAAGCAAACAAAAACATTGATTCATTAACATAGTAACCCCAAGAAATCTTGTCCTTTTCATGATTTAGAGACGGAAATCGACTTGTATAAACATTCTTATCAAAAAAGTCCGATGAGCTCAAATATATTCAATGATACATTCTTTTCCGCACGTTGGTTGACAAAATCTACATCCTCAAATGATCCCTTTCGCATGTATAAACCGTCACAAATCCAAAAGATCCTCTAAAATGTTCGACAACGGTTAGCAACCTGTCTCCGCCATTCACGAATTGGAACCTGTGAATGGAAGTTAAAAGTTTTAGGGTAAAAGTTGTTTAAAGCTCAATGGGAACTGTAAAATCTTTTAAGAACCATGAGAACCAACTAATCATGATGGATTATTCATAATGAATATCGTGATAGATATTCACGAATCTTTTAGCTATATTCATTATGAATTTCATAAATAGTTAGTCCTATGTTACAAACATCCTTACAGCTGGGAAGCCACCGTAGTCACCAGGTTTATTAATATCCTTGGTCACACAGCTAGCCGCTGCTAAACGCACCTGCATCTCAAGAAATTTTAGTAACTTTCGATGATATGAAATCACAAGAAACGTAAAAAGGAACATAAAAATGTTATATAATTGCAAGAGATTGATATGCAATCACTCTACCCCCAAACCCCACCTATTCTGAGATAGCATGGTTCGGGTATGCAAAGGGAAGTTCAATGAGAACCATAAATATTTTGAGAACATGGGAACCAACTATTTCATTAATCATTAATAATGAATAGCCTTAAAGTATTTATGAATAATATTAATCATGAATGCGTTTTTTCATTCTTCGTGATATTCATTATGAATATTTATGCATTTTTACCAAAGAAGTGTTAGCCTAGTGGTAAGGTTTGGGCACTACATAGTGGTGAACCCGAGTTCGAGCCCTGGGGGACGCATTCTGGAGGTACGGGGGCTTCGACCCCGGGCTGCATGCTTTAGCAGTCGGGCTTCAGCCCAAAATTGCCGAGGATTAGTATGGGCCCAATGTGGTCTGAGATACCTCTTCCAAAAAAATATTTATGCATTTTTCATTATTCATTGTATTCTACCACAATATTCATAATGAATATCTACATATTCATCATGAATAATGGATTCCCCGTCTCACCAAATATCTATGGTTCTCAAATGAACCTGTCCCGAGGTATGTAATCACTGAACCATAAACACCCAAAATCACAAATGCTTTTTGGGTGTTTTACGTGAACACAAATTTATCCCAAAATTGTCCTTTTTTTCCTAGCGATTGAACGAATACCTTCGACACAATGGTAATATGATCACGAATTCCAACCCTTCCACCTAAAGTTACATAATCGCCCATCCTAAATAAATAAGAAACATTACAAAAGCCATAAAACTTTGGAAGTCAAATAAAATTTATAAAATACTATAAGCATACGTTACAGAACCCGCGATGCCAACTTGCCCACAAAGCATGCAACACTTGCCAATCACGACGTTGTGACCTATCTGCAAATAGCGGTTGAAAAACTCACATTGGGTATCAAAAGATAAACAACTTAATGAACTCGATACAAACCTGAACTAAATTATCGATCTTTGTATGATCGCCGATGATAGTATCCCTCCAACTGCATAAAGAAAGGTAAAGTGGTAATTTTTCATTTGTATGAAACTTGCACTTCGTGTTAGAGAAGCTCACCTGCCCCTATCGATGCATGAATTTGCACCAATTTCGACATTATTCGCTATATGAACTTTCAATGCCTGAAGATTAAGAAAAGTAAGATCGAATAAATGCCAGTTTGATCGCTTTATACGATCAAACGAGTTTTTAATTTATCTTGAAACATGAGATTGAGTAATTGCCGATTCATTTAGGCTATGTTTGGGAAACCAACTAGCTGATGGCTGATAAGCTAGTTCTTAGCTGATACACTAGTCATGTTTGGTAAAGACCGGTTGATAACTTAGATGACAATGTAAAATGACCTAAAAGGACATGTTAAGAAATTAATTAAATAAAATATATAAGAATCACTGGAAAAAGTGGACAAAAAAGCATTGAAATGCTACTTGAAGTAGCTTATGTTGTACGAGACTTTTTCAATAAGCTCAAAAATAAGTTAGCTTATGATCTTAAATATTAACAAAAGTGGTGTCCCATTGAATTGGATAACAAGGGAATTATGAAAATTGAAAGACAAATATTATAAGAAAGCAATGAAGATTACTAACTTGAGGCTTCTTCACCATGGTGCTCTTCTCATCCACGAAAAAACCAAAACCTAAAAAGAACAATTCTTTTACTAATTTTTAAAGTATATGCATATAGAACACAAGTAGGAGGTTCAAATAAGAAAGCTAGATATCATAAGAAGGTAAGAAAGAAACATTTATATGTGAATCCTTGAAAATTTCCATTTGAAGATGCATACATGAACCCATGTGAATAATCTGCAACGGTGGTTCACATATGCATCTTCAAATAACAAAATTTTGGGTTTTTTCAGTTATTCACATATGAACCTTCCTTTAAGTGATCATACCGTCTTGACCGATGGACACTCCATGATGGATGATACATGAATCACCAATGGTGCAATTAGCAAGTGAAACATTATACCTAATGAAACGTAGGAGTTAATATTACTTTTAAAAGAAAAATACGAGAATACTAAAACTAGACGGCCATTTTTAACTTGAATGTTAAATGGCATGGGTAGTTTAGTAATTGTGGAGGTTTCAGGGGTTTGGGCATGGGCACGACATGCAAAGTGAGTCAGACACGTAATGCGAAGTTTTAAGGGTTTAACTTGACATGGGTAGTTTAGTAATTGTGGAGGTTTTGGGGATTTGGTGCGCAGATGGGACGAGCAGAGTGAGGTAGGCAGGTAAAAGAATTGTGACGGTTTCAAGGGTTTAATGGGTAGTTTAGTAATTGTGGAGGTTTTAGGGGTTTAACTTGACAGGGGTAGTTTAGTAATTTACCTATCTTATATCTATCTCCTTCAATTTTTGTTCCACCTCTTTTCGGGAACAAAAAGCCACATATTTTAGTCCCACTCAGTCCTGTCTATTTCAATCTAATGTCGTGTCAAACATGGGACAAGAAGTTTTTGTTCTAACTTGTCTCATCATTTCTCGCATACCAAACACACCCAAAATAACTGTTTTAAAATAGACAATTGAGCATACCCTATCTTTGTCGATTGACCGATTGTAACGTTGGGCCCGACAACCGATCCCGATCCAACAAGGACATTTCCACCCACGAGAGAACCCGAATGGACAACCGCACCAAAATCTATCAACGCCGTAGGATCAATGCTAGCTGATTGGTGAAACATCCCTCCACCTTTTTCCCATTTCAAAAATTCAAGACGATCCCTTTCAATTTCATCTTCTAATCTTGAAATATAACCATCTACAATAAGTCAATAATACCCTTTGTGAGTTATACACTTTCATACCAAATTCACCAAAATTAAACACAAAACTGTTCATTGAGGCATTTCATCAAACACCTAGAATGCAAAGATATATTAATCAAAGATTACAAGAACAACCAACTAAATCATGTTACATTAGATAAAAGAAAACTGGGTTTAGCTCACCGGAGACTATTTGACCGGTTAAGCCGGCGGAACAACCGGAGAAATCACGGCGGCTGGTAAAAAATGAGATGAATTTCTCCGGTAACGAAGCGGGTGATAGATGAACATATGGTTTCTGATAAATTGGGTTGAAGATGGAATTTGTGGAGCTAATAAGATTGTGTAATCGCTTGATATGAATTGCCATTGATGATGATATATAAAAACCAACTAAAACAAAGATGGAATCGATTCAAGTCGAACCCTTTTTCAGTAGTACCACCATAATAGTTGATAAACGTTCAAAGCTAAACGATGTCGTATTTGCTATATTTCAGTAAAAGAATGAGAGTGTTGAATTTATTTATGAATTATGAGTAGTTTAAGGCTGTGTTTGGCAAAATAAGTAGCTAGCTTATAAGCTAGTTCATCCAAACATTTATCAAAAAGCTAGTTTATAAGTTAGCTTTTTGAAACGCTACTTTGAGTAGCTTATAAGGAGTTTATTGTAGTTTTTTCCAATTATACCCTTATTAATATTAATTATTAAATTCAAATATACCCTTTTTGGTCATTTTACATACTCATAAGCTAGTTTTTGCCAAACATAATTTGTTCATAAGATAGCTTATCAACTACTAACAAGCTTATCAATCAACAGCTAGCTTATCAGCTATCCGCTAGCTTATCAGCTACTAGCTAGCTTATAAGCTACGATTGCCAAACATAACCTAAAGATATATTGATGTTGTGAATTCTTATTGGTATAAGGCATGAGTGTTTTGTGTTTCATATATTAAATTTGGGCATGATAATTCATATTAGGGAAAATTGTATTGAAATGAAACAAAATTAATATTGAATGTTGTATTATTCATCATAAATATTAATGTATAAACATTCACATCTGTTATTCATATTGAATGTGGATACGTGTCGCATTCTCGACTGTTGTCACGTTTCACAATGTAAGATGAGTTTTCATTAGGAGCAGCCCTTAGAGACGTATTCTTTTGTAAACCTTGTAAAGGTTGTAAACTATGCAAACCAATATTTACGTTGTGTTCTCGAGTTTAAAAATTAAGAGAAAGAAAGGGAAGGGGCGGAAAGGAAAAAAAAGGGAATTAGAGTTATTCTTCCAAATCATCCCATTTTTGGGAAAAAAGTGGAGGATAACTTTCAAAAGAAATAAAGAAAGAATTATTCCTGTAAATCCTTTCTTTTTTCTCCTTTAAAAAACTCGAGAACACACAAATCCCCCCCCCCCCCAAATTTCTTTTATTTCCTTATTTTAAAAAGCTCGAGAACACACTTTTGTTAGTTTCCTTATAAATCCTTTCATTTCCTTCTTTAGAAAAAACTCGAGAACAAGGCGTAATGTAAATGATGAAGGTTTATTTATTATGATCTGAATATTTATGAAAGTTAATCTATATATAAAACGTTTATCATAAGACCATCAATATCCATCCAAGCTAACTCACAATTTCTCACTGTCACATCATTACTACATCATTTTTTCCTTCTAACCCATAAACCCCACATCCATCCCACACAATTCTTCAACCAATTCTTCAACCCACGCTTGACTAGACACCCAACATGCCTCTAATCCATACGAACCCAAGATGAGTGTGATGGTGTTTCCACACTTACCCAAGCTAACCCAAGCTTTCCCAAGCCACGTTTAATTAATAAACTCTAATAATCTTTCATAAATATTTAAATCATAATAAGTAAATCTTTACCATTTTCATAAATATTGGTTTACATGCTTTAAAGAAGATCTCTATATATGTATGTATATATATACATACATATGTGTATGTAAAGGAAGGATTATGTGAGAAGTTAAATATTTTATAAAAAATCAAGAAATATGATATCATATATGATTAAATGGTCTTTGAATATGTTTAATAGTATATAATTAAATTGAGAGACTTTGTGGTTTAATTTTCTTACAAATTTGCCTCTAACTTTAAGTCTTTGAACATTTTATATATATTTTGTTGAATGTTTATAGCATAAATTTATCTTTCTTCTTCCTTCTAAAATTATTTTCCTGACACCTATTTAGGTTAAAAGAATGTAGATAATGGATTTATATAAAATTTCGATGGTTTTTTAAGAAAAAATTGTTCAAAAACTTACTTAATTATTCAAAATAGAATAATTTAAGGTATTATATATATATATATATATTTAAAACAGTTTCAGATATATAATACTTTTCATTAAAACATAAAAAGAAAAATAGAAATTCTTTGTCACGTTAAACATTTAATATTTGAGCTATTTTGAATTCCGATTTTTTTTTTCCTTCATTCATTTTCTATTTAAAAATAAATTTTCACAAGAATTTCAAATTGTTTATTTTCTTAATAACGATAGTTGGACGTGACTTAAACGCTACCTAAAATTATTGGCACTTTGTAATTTTGACCCAAACCAAGTGAAGAAAATAAATAAATACAAAAATTAAAAAATGAATACAATTGACCAGGTAAACTTTGATCTGGACCAATCATTTCTCAATCATTTTGAAAAAAATAATAATGGTAATCTGAAAATAATTTTAATTTCCATTTCCTAACAATTTTTTTTCTCTACAAGCCCGTCGATCCCCGTAGGTGTCTTACTTTGCGTTTTCGGGGATGATTACTCCAGATGAACGCAGTGGGTGGGGGTTTGGGGAGGGGGGGGGGGGGTTCACCTCGGGTAGAATCTATCCCCGGTGAGTATGTCTGATCTTATTCTCGTTTCTCTAGCCAACTATTGTTTTTCGATTGTTTAGATGGGTAGGCCTTGATCGCTTCCGGTGTTGTAAACTTGTAGTTTGTACCGTGTTTTGTTGGTTAATAAAAGTTTCTATAGTTTCAAAAAATGACAACCGTAAAAATCAATATGTTTTTTTATCTTTAATCACGAATATATTTTCCCTTTTAATATATTATTTAGGGATAGTTTTTTTTAACTCTTAATACCTCTTAAGTCGTAGTCGGTCACACATTTTACATTCAGACCCTTTGTTTTTTTTTACATATTTTAGACTCTCTTAACTTCTCAATACATGTAAAATAATAAGTGGTAACCTAGTTTCTTAAACACTTCTTAATTGCTGCTCACATTCATATATCTTCGCTTTTCTCTTAAGACACAGGGTCCAAGTTCGTACAACCTTCAAATCACTCTAGATTTAAATCGAATCAAATCCGGTCGATTTCTAAAACAACTTGAAATAAATTCAGGCGTTACAAAAACAAACACTCTTATTTATTCAGATTTCAGACTTAAGCACCACCTCTTATTAATCATAAGTGAAATAAAATTTTGAGATTTCAGAGCTCTTAAATAAACAAACAACACCTTACTATACCTGTAATGAGAACCCAAAGTTCACTATAAATGTTTTGTTGTCCCTTACCTTTGATGCTAACATTACACATATTCTACAATCGCTCTGTTGGTGAAACCTCATATCAAGCTCATGTGATCGCACTATGTGGAGGTGATATTGAGCGAGAATACTGTCATAGGTGCATAAACGGCTCCATTGCAAGACAAATTTTTTGACTTAGCCAAAGCAAATATAAGGAAGTGTTTCTTTCTTCAACAGTCTGTCTTAATAAGTTAAGTCGATCTCAATTCATCCCTTTATCATTACTCCCAATCACACTGTTTGACCATTCTTCTTCATGACTGCCTACCCCTTTCACAACAACTTTTGACGAATTCTGATGGATTGGAGTTAACAATGTTAGTCGCAGGGACAAAAGCGTATCCAAAATCCATCCTATGGGGTATTGGAAACAAAATGATGCTAGAGACTATAATCAAGACAACTATAAAAGTTCAAGGACCAAATACATAATCTAACCTAAAAACAAACAAAAATATTTATTTAATTCAAAAATAGGATTTAAGGATTGTTTGTTGAAAATACTTTCTTAGATGTTTATATCCAGTAGTAACTTTGTTAATTAAACAAGATAGAAAGAAGTTGTAATCCATGAGTTAAACTTTAATAACATTGAATATATAAATATGTATGTTTAATGAACCAATATACAGGGAAAAGAGCTTTTTTTTTAACTCGAGACTTAGGCCATCCATAATGGTATCGGTACCGCACCGGTACCGCCACCGGCACCGGCGGTAACACCGTCGCGGGTGACCGGTAGGCGGCCGGTACCTAAGCCGAGCGGTACGCCCACACCGACAGCCGGTATCTCTTCTTTCTCTCTCTCTCTTTTCTTTTTCTATTTATTTTTTAATCAATTAATATGAGGGGTACGGTTAAGGATGAAAGGTATGGAATTGGTAGGGTAGTGGTAAAGATAGTGTAAAACTGATGTGGCAGCGGATGTGACAGCAGGTATGGCCTGTATGGTCTACACGGTTAAGGATGGCCTTAGAGCATAAAATGTAATTTTTTGCAGCTATTTTGGAGGTTTTTCAAAAAGCAAAAACCTCACTTTGAGGTTTTTCACTTAGTATAAATGTTTTTCGGGCGAGGTTTTTCATGAGTTTTTGCATCATAGATCGTAACTGCACGACCTGCTTTTTCTGAGGTTTTCGTATTTAATCTGTTTTAACTTTATAAAATTTTATAAAAGTCTCGTATTAATCAATTTCTTATATAAACTTTACATATTTAAATTTTATTTAAGATTTTAAGTTGTTAATTTTTTATAATAAGTTTTTATATGAAATATATTTTAACTAAAATATTTAAAAACTTATTTATAATAAACTCATAAATAATGCAATAGTATTTTCTCGATATAAAAATATGTAGTTGTATTAATTTTATTGTATTTATTCTATAAATAAAAATATAACTGATATAAAGTCAAAATGGTAAGACCTTGAAAATTCTGAAAAGCTTAAATAAGGTTTTTCACATAGTAAAAATATGTAAAGGTTTTTAGATTATTGAGCTATCAATAATGCATAAGAAAAAAACTATGAAAAAGTCGGATAAAAACCCATACATTGTTGATGCTATTGGAGAAAATAAGTCTGAGAAAAATCAAGCTCTAGTATAACAGCAAAAGTTTTAAATAGATGACATAATAGGTCAAGAACCAAAGTCAATCACCACTTTCTTATATACTAATAATATTTTGCTGGCTAGGAGAGGGTGATGGCCATGTCGAAGCTCTCTTCCTAGTTCTTCCTCTTTGTCGTTCAAAAGAAAAATAATATTTTGTTTATAAAAATAAAATAGCTGTTTTCTATCCAAACCTAGTAAACAAAAAGAAAAGTAATTATTTTAATTATTTTTAAAGTTGGTTTATTTTTTTAGCTATTTATTTTCACTTCTTATAAACGTAGTCTTAGGTCCATAATTTTAGGTCCACAATTAGAAAATGTAATTTTTTGTGGACCTAAATAAAAATGTAAATTTCTTAAAGTTGAAATTAAAAATATTTTTTACCTGGTTCGTCAAAAATTACATTTTCTATACTTATTAAGAGATCAAAATACGGTTTTAGGAATGACCAGAATAACTAAGAACATCCACAATGAAGGTTTTTCTTGAGTTTCTTCATGGGGTTTTTACAAGAACCTTCACTGTGAGACAGAGGTTTTTGTCCAGTCACAGGTTCTTATTGGAACCCAGGTGCTTGAACAAGAACCCAGGTTCTTGTAAAAGTTTCTTTTTCTATTATATAACAGTTTACATAAATAAAAATTATATTATAAATAAGTAGAGGGAAGTGAGGTTTTTGTAGAAACTTTCATTGTAGAGTTTTAAGGAGGTTCTTGGTTTGTTAGATGACAATGATGTGGTAAGAAAAATATGGTAAGGAAGGTTCTTGGAGGTTCTATCACTGTGGATGCTCTAATTATTCTAAACAAAATAAGTAAATAAATTAGGGATAATTTTTTTATTTATTTGTTACACGAAAAATAAGATTTAAATAAAAGCAACTATTATATAATATATCTGACATATTTATTCAAGTATTAGAAAAACTTTGTATCAAAATTCAAATATTGACCAAGTAAACGTTGACCTAAACAAGTCCCATCTCCATCAGCCTTTTCATTTAGATATAATAACAAACCCATGATATTTGTATTTTCCATTAAAAGAAACATGTATAAATATCAACCAACTTCATTGTTTTTCATTTATGTAAGACCATGTTGATGGCAATTCGAGTGTCTTTTTCGTTTTTCATTGTTATCATCTTAAATTCATTTATGCTTTCCGTCTCCCAGTGCAATAATGATGCAAATTTTACCTCAAACGGTGTGTATCAAAGAAATCTTGACGCCGCACTGTCATCCCTCACCTCTGATACCAGTATCGCATACGGTTTCTATAACCGGTCCGTTGGTGAAAGCCCAGATAAAGCCAACGTGATAGCGTTATGTAGAGGTGATGTAGAGCCAGATGATTGTCGCAGATGCATAAATGCTTCTAGCAAAAGACTAAGAGAGAATTGTCCTAACCAAAAGGCTGCAATTGAGCTATGGTCTGATAATTGTATGGTCAGGTACTCTAATAAAACCATTTTGGGAAATCCAGATTACGGTGGTGGATTTTACATGTGGAACCTTAATAATGCATCGGACGTGGATCGGTTTAATCAAGCGCTCAGCCAATTGTTGAACCAACTACGAACCGACGCTTCGAGTGGAGGGTCTGATCGTAAATATGCTTCGGGGAACAACACAAACGGCCCTTGGTTGACAACCATTTATGGGCTTATGCAGTGTACACCGGATTTGTCTGAAGATCAATGTTACGATTGCTTGAATTGGGCAATGCAACAAATCCCGAATTGTTGTGATAACAAACGTGGGGGACGAGTTGTATATCCTAGTTGCTATCTTAGGTATGAAGATTATAGGTTCTTTAATGATACAATATCTCTTGCACCACCGTCATTGCCACCACTACCAACACTGACGGAGTTGTCTCCACCACCATCGCCACCGTCAGGTATACATTTGGCCGACATACTATATATATGTGTGTGTGTGTGTGGAATCAACATTATGCAACGAGAATTACATTTGTATAATTTGAGGGAATAATGAATTTCGAAAATCTAGCCTTTAGTTTTCTTTTGAGAAAATTGAAAATTGAAATGAGGAAAGAGTAGTAACACCAAGAGGAAAGAGTAGTAACAGCCTATACAATTACCTTAATGTTCTTTTTCAATGACATTTTCAGACAAGAGCAGTAACACGTCTATCATCATCATTGTTGTCGTTGCAACCATTTCTCTTGTGATATTGGTAGCAGTTTTCGTTTGCATATTCATGAGAATAAACTGGAAGGTAGAAACAAGGCCGTTAGAGAATGTAGGTGAGATTAGTACAACCACCGATGAAATTAGTACAGCTGAATCATTGCAATATAGCTTTGCTATCATTAGAGCAGCAACAAATGACTTCTCGGAGAACAATAAGTTGGGAGAAGGTGGTTTTGGTCCGGTTTATAAGGTAAATAATACAATACAAGATATTAACTATTTTGCAATTGGAAACCATTTTAAAGATTAATTTTTGAAGCCAAGAGCTTTAGAAACCAATTAATTCATATGAACCAAAATTCTCAGGGAAAGTTACAAGATGGGCACGAAATAGCAGTGAAGAGGTTGTCAAATGATTCAGGACAAGGAGAACAAGAATTCAAGAATGAGGTTTTGTTACTTGCAAGGCTCCAACATAGGAATTTGGTTCGTCTCCTAGGGTTTAGCCTAGAAGGGTCAGAGCGGCTTCTAATGTATGAGTTTGTACAAAATGCAAGTCTAGATCAATTTATATTTGGTAAGTTGACTTTATTGCACTTATACTTTTCGAAAGATTACTATTAATTTATAGAAATTCATTCTTTTGATGATATATTAATGCTTGATCTTCAAAATTTTTAGATCCAGTGAAACGGTCAAGTCTAGACTGGGAAAGACGATACAAAATAATACACGGTGTTGCAAAAGGACTTCTATATCTACATGAGGATTCACGACTAAAGATTATTCATCGAGATCTGAAAGCTGGTAATGTTTTATTGGATGTCAACATGAATGCTAAAATTGCAGATTTTGGTATGGCAAGGTTGTTCACTCTTGAAGAAACCCAAGGCAACACTAGTCGAATTGTCGGAACCTAGTAAGTGTTCCTACAAAAAGATAGATGCATTTTAATGTTGCTAATTATTGTTAGATGCAAAATTCATTGTTAAAAGATGGTTATCCAAATACAATCAAATCGGTTATTCATGGTGCATTTCCTAATAATTTATTTTCCACAAAAGTAAATTTGTGGGAGTGAAAAATACCAACAACGAACTTTCATCCATGTACTAATTTAAACATTTTTTTTGTACTAGTGGATACATGGCACCAGAATATGCATTGCATGGACAATTTTCAGTTAAATCAGATGTCTTTAGTTTCGGTGTACTAGTACTCGAAATAGTAACTGGTTGTAAGAACCATACTTTCCAAAACGGGATGATGGTGGAGGATCTTCTTAGCCATGTAAGTGTTGACATATAGCTTCTAATATGTTTTAATCTCTTTGATATTTATTTTTTTGTTTTACATCAATTTCTCTTGTTGCAATTTGTTTGACTTTAGGCATGGAAAAGTTGGAGAGATGGAACAATTTCAAGTATAATTGATCCTACACTAAGAGATGGTTCAAATTCCCTACGTGATATAATCAGATGCATCCACATCGGCATGTTATGCGTTCAAGAAGATGTTAGTGATAGACCAACTATGGCTTCTGTTGTGCTCATGCTTGGCAGTCTCTCTCTAACACTTGCCGTCCCTTCAGAGCCTGCTTTTTTCATCCGTACGAGGGTGAATCCAGAAAACCCCTATTCGAGAAGTACACTTGAAGTATGAATTCACAACAATCTGTAGAACACAATATCTTAATGAACGACTTATATTCCGGATAGATAAATTTTGTGCTTTTTTTGTTTTGATATTGTGATAATAATTGTATATTATCATAGTAGAAGGTTTGAATATACATTTCAAAATGTTGACCAAGTAAATAACTACAAAATGAAATGCATACCACATTACCAAACTTTGTCCTCAATAAGCGATACATTGGTTAACTCAAATGTGAACGTTTGATTTTTAAATATCAAATAAACCCTATTATTTGTAGTATTTAGTTTTATGTCTCATACATTAACCCAAACATGGTAATTCATATTGTACATACTCACTAACATAACGTATATGGTTAGATTTTACATTTAACAAATTACCAGGTTCTCAAATGATTATCACCCCCCTCCTCTCTCTCTCTCTCTCTATATATATATATATATATTATACACACACACATGAATGTTGTAAGTCTACAAGTCAAATAGCATTCATGATGAATATCATGGGCTTGTGACTGGCTGCAGAAGAAGTTGCATATATAAGCGTCTATCTTCCATCATTTGATGCAAAGATTTTGTGTTTCTTCAAGCTCGTTTTCTTCTTTTTCCATAATTTATGAATAACCCCATTAATTTCCGATCCATCCGGCCTACAACATTTAACAATCCAAATCTTGACATGAAATTTCGTTGCTCTAAACAATGATTTTTTGCTTCAAAACAAACTAATCATTCATCATATATATGTACTTATTCTTTGAGCCTCCAATGAACTATGAACCAAGCGGGCACAAACATATTCAATGAAATGAAGATAAAAAGAATGTAGGGTATAATTCGAGTCCATATTGAACCCATAAAATGTAAATCAAGGATCATAATGAAAGAAAAACACCACAAATATTGCAAATGTATCAATTATGTATCAAATGTAAATATATTGAAGAATATTTATAAACTATTGTAATTCTATAATCAATAGGGAGATTTTTTTTATGTCCTTCTAAAACTCCTAAATTACCGATAGATTATAGAATATAGAAGATATTGTTGTAGCTTTTGTATGGAATGTATATAGCCTAGAGAATATCTCCTTAATATTCTCCTAATTAGTTAGGATTTTTTACCTTTGATACAAGGCTTTAATATTATATGGCTCTTCTAATTCAATAGAAAGTAACACATTGAATTGTTTCATGTTATCATAGCGATTTTTCTTTCTCTGCTAAAATCCCTAAACCACCTGTCTCTTTTTTTTTTTTTTTTTCGAAACCTTCTTCTTACCGCTCCCATGGTTGAACAGAAATTTCACCCGGCTCTTGCCGTTAACAACATCAAAAATTTCGTTCCAATCACTCTCGAAATGGAAAAAGGGCAGTACTCTTCGTGGGCAGAGTTGTTCAAAATTCACTGTCGTGCCTATCAGGTCATCGATCATCTTGAAAAAGCTACCCCACCATAAATATTATGTCTTGTTTTTGGATGACTATTCCAATTTTTTATGGACGTTTCCTATTGGCAAGAAATCTCAAGTATAGACTATCTTTTTATCTCTCCATAGGTATGTTTATACTCATTTTAACAAACATATCAAACAAATCCAATGTGACAATGGAAAGGAATATAACAATGACAATTTCAAACAATTTTGTCACAATCATGGCATGTCTTTTCGCTTCTCATACCCACACACATCGTCCCAAAATGGTAAAGCCGAACGTAAAATACGTGCCATAAATAATGTTGTGCGAACTCTTCTCGCTCATTCTTCCGTGCCACCAAATTTTTGGCATCATGCTCTCCAAATGGCGACATACATTCTTAATATTCTTCCCTCAAAGGTTCTTTCAAACATCTCACCCACCCAACTTCTTTATAACCGACATCTATCTTTTTCCCATCTACGCGTGTTCGGTTGCCTATATTACCCCTTAATACCCTCCACCACTATCAATAAACTACAAAAGCGGTCCACCCCTTGTGTCTTTCTTGGCTACCCCACCAATCATCGAGGATACAAATGTTATGACCTCTCTACCGGAGCAATTATCACATCTCGTCATGTAATTTTTGATGAGTCCAAGTTTCCTTTCGCCTCCATTCATTCTCCAAAACCCAATTCCTATTCTTTTCTTCAAGATAGCCTACACCCTATCTACTCCCAATCTATTTTTCATGACACTCAAACCACACCAAATACCACTACTTTGTCACCACAAACTTCACCACCCTCTTCACCTATAGTGGCCTACCCATCCCCACCTACGGACGAAACTCCATCCATACCCCTACATCCACCTATGGTCCAACAAACACCTCATACAACCCAACATTCACCTACACCTCATACAACCCAACCTCCACCCATGATCCAACCTTTACACGTCTCTAATCCCATTCCATCTCGCACAATGACTACTCGTAGCATGCATGAAATTTCCAAACCTAATTAGAGATTTAATCTCATGACCTCTATCCATCATTCACTGTTACCACGAAATCCAAAAGATGCATTGTCTGACCCTAATTGGAAAGCTGCAATGACTGAGGAATTTGATGCCCTTATTAAAAATAAGACATGAGAATTAGTACCTAAACCATCAAATACCAACATATTCCGTTCAATGTGGATTTTTCATCATAAAAATAACTCTAATGGTTCTTTTGAGCGCTACAAGGCTCGTCTTGTTGGTGATGGCAGGTCTCAGCAGGTCGGTATTGATTGCATCGAGACTTTTAGTCCTGTAGTGAAACCTGCAACAATCCGAACTGTACTCAGTATTGCAATCTCTAAATCATGGCCCATACATCAGTTAGACGTTAAAAATGCATTTTTGCATAGCCGACTCAATGAAACAGTCTACATGCACCAACCGTTGGGTTTTCGGGATTCGACATATCCGGACTATGTTTGTCTGCTTAAAAAATCACTATATGGGTTGAAACAAGCTCCTAGGGCCTGGTATGAAAGCTTTGCGAGTTTTGTTTCCACAATCGGGTTTATCCATAGTCGATCTGATCATTCTCTCTCTGTTTATCGGAAAGGCAATGATATGGCTTATCTTCTTTTATATGTTGATGACATCATTCTCACAACCTCCTCTAATAGTCTCCGAAAGTCAATTATGTCACTTCTCGCTGATGAGTTCGCCATGAAAGATCTTGGTCCTCCAAACTATTTCTTGGGGATCGTTGTTAGCTGCCACAATGACGGGTTGTTTCTTTCTCAATAGAAGTATGCCATGGAAATTATTGAAAAAGCTGGAATGGCATCGTGTAAGTTAGCTTCTACTCCTGTCGACACTCAAGCCACACTTGGCTCAGATTCAGGTTCTCCTTGTTCTGACCCGACACATTATCGTAGCCTTGCAGGGGCTTTACAGTACCTTACATTCACCCGACCGGACATCACCTACGCGGTTCAACAAGTATGTCTGCACATGCATGATCCACAGGAATCACACATGCTTGCCCTCAAACGTATTCTTCGCTACATCCAAGGTACCATTGATTATGGTTTACATCTCTATCGGACATCCCTCACGAGCCTCATTTCGTACACTGATGTGGATTGGGGTGGTTGTCCAGACACACGTCGTTCCACAAATGGGTATTGTGTTTTCCTTGGCGACAATCTTTTATCTTGGTCTTCTAAAAGACAACCCACCCTCTCTCGATCCAGTGCCGAAGCTGAATACCGTGGCGTTGCTAATGTTGTCTCTGAATCTTGCTAGCTTCGGAATCTCCTTCTCGAGTTACATTGTCCCGTTGCCAAAGCTACAATTGTTTATTGTGACAATGTAAGTGCTATATATCTCTCTCCGGTAATCCCGTGCAGCACCAACACACAAAGCATATTGAGATGAACATTCATTTTGTATGTGAGAAAGTTGCTCGCGGTCAAATGCGTGTCTTACACATTCCCTCTCGACACCAAATCGCTAATATATTCACCAAAGGTCTTCCGCGGCTTCTTTTTGATGATTTTCAAGCCAGTCTCAGCGTTCATCCTCCTCCCGCTTCGACTGCGGGGGTATGATAGATTATAGAATATATTTGATATAATATAGAAGATATTGTTGTAGCTTTTGTATGGAATGTATATCACCTATAGCCTAGAGAATATCTCCTTAATATTCTCCTAATTAGTTAGGATTTTTACCTTTGATACGAAGGCTTGTAATCTGTATATATACGCTCTTCTAATTCAATAGAAAGTAACACATTGAATTGTTTCAATTACTTTTATATCATTTCAAACTTTTAAATTACCTCTTTATCTTTCTAAACTTTTAAAAGTCTCTTATATATATATATAGGGGCAGGTTCAAATGTGAACCACTTTTTGGTTGTGAACGTGAGGACAGCCGAGAGCGCGACACGTGGTGGATGACTAGGTGCCACGTCAGGTCCACGACGGATGACTAGGCGCAATTCATGGGAGGGCATTGAATTAAAGGGGGGGACCACACTCAAAGCCGCCTTTATTGACTATTATCCGCCACGTGTCGCGCTCTCGGTTGTCCTCACGTTTACAACCAAAAAGTGGTTCACATTTGAACTTTACCCTCTCTCTCTCTCTCTATATATATATATATATATATATATAGTATTAGGTTCAAATGAGAAGTGTTAAAAAATGAGAAGTAGAGAAGTGATCTTCATCACTCATCCGGTCAATAAAGACGGATTTGACCGGTCCCCTGCTTTAATAATCTCTACCCTCTCATGAATCGCGTCAATCCCCCGTGATCGCGTCCACCGTAACCGGTCAAAGTCACCTTTATTGACTGGATGAGCGGTGAATATCACTTCTCTACTTCGTATTTTTTAGCACTTTTCATTTGAACGTTTTTTTTTTCTCTCTCTCTCTCTCTCTCTCTATATATATATATATATATCCAAATCTCAATTTTAATACTTATTAATTCATTTAAATATCAATAATCATCATCATTAATTTTAGCTATTTATAAAAGTACTATGTTACTCTTGTAATCTCTTAATCAAAATTAAAAACATTTAAGTCAATTTAATATCCTAAACCAAATAATCCCTCACACCTCCTTCTTAGTCCTTCCCTCCTGGTGTCCTTTTCCCCCCTCTCCGATAGAATCTTCCATAGAACTCCTTTTAAAAGTTTGGAAGAATATAGAGATAATTTAAAAGTTTATAAGGATATAAAAGTAATTTAGGAGTTTTAGAAGGATATAGAAGAAATACGAATATATATAATGTGAATATGATTTCAAAAACTTGTGACGTTTAAGATAACAAACAAATCCTTATAAAAACTCAAACAAATAAAACTTTAATTAAGACTAAACAATTTGATGTTCTCCAAAAGAGTGGAGAGAAAAAAGATGGTCAAAATCAGTCTCAGACCGTCCTTTCAAAGTTAGGCCCGCCTGGTTTCTTAAAAGTATTTTTAAGCACAAAACTTGTAGCATGGAAGGATAAAAGGCTGATTCACGTACGAATGCCGATTAGATGCAAACAAAACAAGACGGGTTTGTAACACTACAAGGAGAACGAGATTTAGAGAAAACCCTTCGAAAAAAGCTTCTATAAAAGTTAACATAAATGTACAATCTCAAAACTCTCCCTAGAACTTTTACCTACCGTTATATAGGGAAGTTTTTTATTTATTTATAAAAGTGGAAACCTTTAGAGAAGCTTTTAGGCTTTTAAATATAAAAGAAAATCTGCCCTAAACGTCTTCTTTCTTGTAGTGTAAGCTCAAAAACTTGAAGAAAAACACACAAAGTTCAACAATTTAATATGATCCAAGCTTCTAGTCGTCAATTCCAATTCTTCTCCTCAAGTCTTGAACAAAGCCAAGGACCTTTTGCATGTCTGGAAGAGTGTTGGAAACACTCGATTTGTTCTGAATGCATCGTTTTGACCAGGCAATCAGTTCCGGGCACTCATCTTCTATAGTCATATGTCCATAGGTTTCGTACGCTTGAAACCATGAATAAAATGGGATCAAAGAGACATCAAGATAGCCAAAACTGTCACCTCCAAAGTAAACTTTGTCTCCAAGCTCTTCTTCAATAAGTTTAAGGCAAGATATGAACTCCTTTTTGGCTACTTCATGTTCTTCCCCCTTTGTTGTGTATAATTTCCTCCCAATTTGGTATAGCTGCATTTTCATACCACACGACAAAAACTCTTTTTTTACAACATTAAAAAGACTAATGGATCATCATGTAGTTATCTTTTTAATCTGGTCATCTGAAATAAAAGACAATCACAATTCCCTCTATGTAAAATGCGTAAACACACTGCAACAAAATTAGTTTTTATAGGATGCTTAAAATGACTATGCGTCTTAATAGAATACTTTATAGTTTATAGGCCAAATCAAAAAGCATTTTATCTAAAAGTGTTACAAGAGGTTTATAGAATGGTTTTAGGCATTTCAACAATTTTTTAGGATGCCTTTTAAAATAAAATATTGTATTAGCTATTTTACACCATACTTTATCTTAAAAACATCCTAGAAATTAAAGCTTGTTAAAACGTCTGAAAAATCCTATAAACCTATTATAACACTTTTAGATAGAACATTTATAACTATAAAATATTCTAGTAGGACGCTTAAATATTTCAGATGTTTTATAAAGCCAATTTTGTTGTAGTGACATCCTACAATCTCTACAGGTCACAACAAGATCTAGGCATTACCAAAACTTTGTGGTCATCGAGGTGCACTTGAAAACACTACAGACCATTCGTTATTGTTCAAGAACTAGTCGATATGTGAGTAAGCTATCCCGGTACCCAAGATTACACCAAAAACATATTCTACAAGTCTTGTTGAAATCTACTTTAGTATTTCATGAGCAAATTGATGGATCTTTTGGTGTAAAAAAAAGATACATTGAATTGATTATTAACACATCATAAATCAAAATCTTTGCAAGCAATTAAACTAAATATGAAGTAATAACAATATGAAAAGATTAAAATAAAATAAAAAATATTACCTTTCTGTCAATAAAGTTAGCCCAAAACCTAGCATGAGCTTTGCCATAAGCATTACAAGGAAACAATGGAGCTTTATCTTTCCAAACTTCATCAACATATTGAACAATGATGCTAGATTCACAAACCGGTTTGCCATTGTGGATGAGAACCGGAATTTTCTTGTGAACCGGGTTGGATTTCAAGAGAAGTTGGCTCTTGTTCTTCAAATCTTCTTCTCTTGACTCATATGAAATTCCCTTTTCAGCAAGTGCTATTCTCACCCTCATTCCATACATACTTACCCAAAAATCCAATAGAATCACCTCATCTTCTTGTTTTGCCATTTGTTTCGGTGATATTGAGCATGTCGAGTAGGCGATGGGCCGACTGCACGGCTGGAGCCGCTTGAGAGCCTGACGGAGCATTTACTCTCAGGTTTTCAAAAAATATACGCAACTAAAATTGTGACTGTGACTGTGATTGTTGAATGTGAGTGTGATAATGATATATTCTCTATTGGCTACCACTACTAAACCTACCCGCAATGGCACAATCTATACTATATACATGTTCATTAAAATAAAGATTTTAGAAAGGGGTGCAATTTTCTCCTATATTAAACCTCTCATCAATCCAAATAAATTTTATGTTATTACTTATAATATTATTATATTATATAAATAATATTAATGGTCATCATTAAGCTTGTTACTTATAATATTATATTAGTTTTACTACTAAAATATTTTGTATGGCCGACTGCTAAAAGCAGTTGGAAAATTCTGACTACTTTTCGATGGTTTACGGATTGTTATTTTTTATTTGTTTTTTAATAATTCGTCCGGATACAGATTGTTCTTTTTTATATTAGTTTTTGATTTGTTCTTTTTAACAAGTCGTCTGGAAACAGTTGGAAAATCCTCGGTAACACGTCGAAAATGCGTTGGTAAGAACTGTTGGTAAAAGTAGTTGAATGATTTGGTCCAGAATGATTCAGTAGTCAAAATAATTAATAGGGACAAGTACACCAAAGTATATCCAACTTGTCACCAAAAGTTATTGTATGTACTAAACTTTAATTTTTACCTTTTAATGTATCAAACTTCTAAAAAAACTCTATTGTGTGTATCCAGGCAACCTGTAATCTCAAACGACAATCTCTGGCGACAAACTCCAACAACAAACCTCGGCAATAATCTCCGTTTTCACCGAGCAACAATTTCCGGCAAAGACCCACTTCAAGACCCACTTCCGGTCACCACCACCATCTTCAAGACCCACTTCCGGCCATCACCACCATCTCCGTCTTCTCCGACAACAAACTCCTGCAACAATCTCTGTCTTCATCGAGCAACAATCTCCAGCGAAGACCCACTTCAAGACCCACTTCCGGCCACCACCACCATCTCCGGCGAAAACATTTCTGGTGGAGGAGAGTTGGAGGATGGAGGTGTGGTTGGAGGAGAGGGTGTAGAGAGAGAGAGAGGTACGCCGAAAAATGGTCGCCGAAGTAGGTGAGGCATCGGAAAAGGGTCGCCGAGAAGGGTCGGGTCGCCGGAGAAGGTCGCCGGAAAGGGTCGTCGGTGGGAAAACCGGTACCACGTCAGCATGTAACCTGCTATAACAGGTTGAATACACACAATAGAGTTTTTTTAAAAGTTTGATACGTCAAAAGGTAAAAATTGAAGTTCAGTACATACAATAACTTTTGGTGACAAGTTGGATACACTTTGACGTACTTGTCCCTAATTAATAAGGCTCTTATGATATAGTGTAAAATGAACTACGGTTAGTTGGTAAATTACTTAGAATAAAATTAGGGTGATGAACGATTGTTTAGAACGAAATTAGGGTGCTCGATTGTTTAGAATGAAATTAGGGTGCTCAATGGTTTAGGAGGTCCAAGATACAAAATCATTCAGAGAGTTTAGAACGATTAAGGGGCAGACTTATTTTTTGTCAAACAGGACTTACCTTTCAACGATTCAAATGTTACCTTTTAACGATTCAAATGTTACCTTTTAATAACAAAGCTTGTCTAGCCCAATAATAGAGGTAACATCATGGGGGAGGGGTTAGTGGGTGGTATCTCTGGCTATCCGAATTCGAAACCCCACAATAACAAGTGAAGTTATCTATGTTTCGGGCTCGCTTTCAAGCCGATTTAAGACCGACGCAAATTAGTCGAGTGTCCAAATACATCCTAAATACCGTGGGAACGTATGTATGACTTTATCCGCTATTAAAATAACCTCAATCACAAATTTTAAAACTCTTAGACAACTAAAACATCTAACTTTAACTTATTAATTGTACATTTTAATTATTATATTTATTAAATATTATAAATAAAATCAACCCTCAGTCACCTTTATTTTCATTGGTGTGAGACCACCACTCTTTTCTTCAATAAATAGCCACATGTTTCCCACGTTCCCATAAAGTATTGTTGAAGAAATTGTAAACCTCGTATCCCACATCCAAGGAATCTTGATGATATTAAAAAGCAAAATCGTATCCCATCACCCTTGTAAAGCGGCCCGCTTTAAACTCACATACATATTTTTATGGTATCTGAGATGCATTTAGGCAACTGGCTAATCTGCGTCAGTCTCAAACCGTCCCGAAGGCCGTTGCAAAACTAGGTAACTTCACTTACTGTCGCAAGGTTTCGAACCAGTATTCAAAGATACTATCCACTAACCCTCCCAAGATGTTACCTCTGAGGCTAGACAAGTTTTGATACTAATCAACCATTTAATAGAATACACACATATATATAAAGAGACTTTAGAGAGATGAGAGAGAGAGAGAGAGAGAGAGAGAGTTTAGAGAGAGAAAGCGGGGGTGGGAATGGGTTCCGGTCAATTTGCCGGAAAAATCGAGAGCTTCAGAGAGGGGTTTAGGCGTGAGTTAGATAGGAGAGAACCGGGGCATTGGAATAGGATTAGTTATAGGGGTGGGCTGCAGAACCGCAAAACCATAGGATTTAGATTTCCGAAGGAAACCTCGTTTCTTTTCTTTAACTTTCCAAGGAATTAGGGAGTGACGGATTTGTGGAGGCTGTTCAAACGTTACGGAGTGGTATCGGATATTTACATGGCTTTCAATAGGTTGAGGAATGGAGAGAAATTCGGGTTTGTAAGATTTAGGAGTGTATCAAATGAATTGGATTTAGAAGAAAAGCTCAAGAAAATCTGGATTGGAGAGCTGAACCTGAGAATTCATTTGGCTAACAAACAGGGGAGGAATTATGGTGGAGCTGATACAGGAATGAGTGATAGTCCAACAGTTGAGAGGGAATCTTCAAGGAGGTCGATGAGAGTAGGACGCTCATATGCTGACGTAGTGATGGGAGGATGCTTGGGTGGAAATCAAAGTAATAAGAATTTGGAGGAAGGTGAAACCAAGATCAGCTCAGATTGTAAGGGTCCTAATTTGGGGAACTGGGAGGCGGAAAAAGAAGACTTGGAATATCTCCAACGGTGCGCAGTCGGAGTAGTTACCAGATTGGAACATGTCGACTCAATTCAGGCATTAATAAAGTCAGGTACTTTAGAGAATTGTGAAATTAAGCTGCTTGGAGGTAATGACATCCTTCTGAAATTCGAATCCAAAGCTGATATAGAGAAGGTGGTTAAGAATAAAGTACGCGGTATTCACTTTTGGGCTAAAGACCTTAAGTGCTGGAATCATGGTTACAGGGCTTCGAATAGACTGGTCTGGTTACGCATAGTGGGTCTCCCTCTTCATATTTGGAAGATAGAAGTTTTCAAAGAAATTGCTGGTAATTGGGGCTCCGTGATTACCACCATTAACTGTGACCTTCAAAACAGCCCTAACTTGATGTGGGGAAAAGTGTTGATCAATACTAGTCTGAAATCGTCAATTAACGAAATAAAGAGTGTTAAAGTTGGAGGGATCTTTTATGTAATAAAAGTGGTAAAAGAAGATGCAGTGGGGTTAGAAAATCAAATTAGAAATTATCAGCAGCAAATTGAGGGGGACGAGGATTTTGATACGGATTGTCTCTCATCCGCCTCGACATGGCCGGAAGATGATGATGGTAGTGACGATGGTGGTTCGGTAAAGGAAAGTGCCCTAAAGATGCCTAGTACAGAAGATTCGGCAAAAGTTCATGTGGATTTTGAAGAGAGAATCAGCAAAGATATCAATCAGGGGGGCAACATTCAAAATAAGTCAGAGAGAGAAGGTTTGGCCGAAGTTGAGTCGCCGGAGCATGCGCCAATCGCCGATGAGCCCTCGGAATTCGAACAGTCCACTAAAGGAGGAGACACAATCATGAATGCAGTTAGGGTTGATAGTTCCAAGGCTGACTCATTAGAAGAGGTAGATGGATTTTCCTCATCTGGGCCTGAAACGCATTTTGGGCTTAATGAAAAGAAGGGTACAGAGTCTGTAAACAGTGATGGGCCTTTTGAGAATGCTCCTCATGAAAGGGCTGATGTTTGTAAAAATTCTGGATCGTGGGCTAATATTTCATTTAACACTGGACCAATTAATAAGGGTCCTTTTTCTCCTTCACGTTTGACCAAAAAGTCAAAATCAAGTCAGGCTGAAGCTTCGCAGAATGTAAATACAGAGTCGATTAAGAGGATCAAAGGAGAAGTGGTGGCGAAAAAGTGCCAATTGAGTTCTTCGGGATTTCAAAAAGCGAAATCTCGACCCTTGGAGAACCATGGATTTGGTAGAGGGAGAGCTAGCTTCCATTGTCTTAAGCAGTTGGCTCGTTCACATGCAAAAAAGACAGCAAAGGGAAAACAAAGTAAAAAATCGCAGAACTCCATGGGGGAGAGGATCGCATCTGATGCCGGGGTGTCAATGTCGTCTGAATTGAAGGGTGACGGTTTGTCAGAAAACATCGAAGAATTTAGTTCGGAAATTGGGGTGGTCTGGAAGAAAGATGAAATTCAAACAGTGTAAGGAATGGAGTGTGTCTTCTCACATAATTCGTTTCTTTTCTATATCTCAATGAAGATAGTATCTTTGAATATCAGAGGTCTTGGCAGCCAATTGAAAAAACAGTGGGTAAAGGAGATTTGCAAAAAAGAACTACCTTGTCTTTTAGGGATTTAGGAAACTAAATTGAAAGATATCTCTTTACAGTCTGTAGCATCTATTTGGGGGTTAAATGATGGAGACTTTGACTTTTGTGAAACTGTGGGGAATTCAAGAGGCTTATTGACTATTTGGAACAAAAATGTCTAGCTTCTATGGTCAGTTTGTTGTTAAAGAAAAAAAATTCTTAGCAACCATCGGGAAGTGGGAAAAGAAAGAGGGTCTGATCGGGTGCGTGAATGTGTACGGTCCAAACAACCAAAAAGATCGGTTAGATCTTTGGTCTAAATTGGACCTCCTTTGCAATAGAGAAGAGGTGGGTTGGGTGTTTTTTGGCGATTTTAACGAGGTTCGCAATCCTAAGGAGAGACTAAAATTAGTGGCCGCAAAAAAAGGTATGGAGGACTTCAACAATTTCATTTGGAGAAACAATTTGGAGGAAATTCATTTGGGGGGGGGGGATAAGTTCACAAGAATAAGCAATGATGGTCGTAAGTTTAGCAAATTGGATAGGCTCCTTGTGTCCTCATCTTTTATGGAGTGTTGGAAAAATCTTAGTGCAAGAACTTTGGAAAAGAAAATGGTCGGATCATGCACCGATCTTGTTAAGGGATAAAGTGGATGATTTTGGTCCAATTCCTTTCAAGTTTTACGATCTTTGGCTTAACGAAGTCTCGGTAGCTAATTTGGTCAAGGAGGTTTGGCAAGAGAGGCCTACCGCCTCTCGACCGGATTGCATTTTTAGGGAGAAATTAAAGAAGGTTAAAGTCGCTCTTAAATCGTGGTGAAAAGACGGTTGGGGGGAAGTCGACAAAGAAGTGGTCTTAGCAAGACAAATTGTTAGAGAGTGGGAAACTAAAAAGGATGTTTGCACGTTACAAGAATCGGATCGAGAAAGGTGGGTAGAAGCTCGCAATAAATGGAGGGTTTTGGAAGAAAAGAATGTCGCCATGGCAAAACAAAGAGCAAAACTCAAATGGGCTAAGGAAGGAGACGAGAACACCAAACTTTTTCACGCTGCAAGTAAACTCCAGGAGAGAAAGAATCGAATTCAAGGGCTTAATATTCAAGGTGTGTGGACGGAAAATCCGGAAGACATCAAAAAAGGCGTCTTCGAGTTTTTCAAAGAAAAAATTTCGGTCAAAGACAAGTTGGGAGCCAATTTGTGTTCGAATAAAGTAAAGACAATCTCGGACGAGGATTCTCTATGGTTAGAAAGAAGATTTTCGGAAGAAGAGGTGTGGAATGCTTTGAATGATTGTGGCAACAACAAATCTCCGGGTCCGGATGGCTTCATTTCGGGCTTTCTAAAGAAGTTTTGGGTAATAATCAAAGGAGATCTTATGGAGGCATTGAATTGGTTTTGGGACAAGGAAGATCTTAGTTTCGGTTGCAATTCTTCGTTTGTAACTTTAATCCAAAAAAATAAAAACCCTATTGGACTAAATGATTTTAGACCAATTAGTCTAGTAGGGATCTTGTATAAGGTGTTAACCAAAGTTCTAGCGGAACGAATGAAGTCGGTGTTGGATAAAGTGATTAGTAATGTCCAAAGTGCCTTTCTAAAAGGAAGGTCCATTTTGGATGGGGTCCTTGTTGCGAATGAGACGGTATCTTACTTGAAAAGAATGTAGAAAAAAGGCTTGATCTTTAAAGTAGACTTCGAAAAGGCCTACGACTCGGTGAGTTGGGGCTTCCTTTTGGATATGTTAGATAAAATGGGTTTCGGGCGAAAATGGCAGAATTGGGTGCGATCGTGCCTAAGTTCCTCAAGAGTATCCATTTCGGTAAACGGTTCTCCGACCGAAGAATTCTCAATGGAAAAGGGTATCCGTCAAGGGGACCCGTTGGCACCTTTCCTTTTCCTTGTGGTTGCTGAAGGTCTCCATATTATGGTGGATGAGGCTATCGAGAAAGGCCTCTTTAAAGGGCTAAAAGTGGGTAACGGAGATGTGGTTCTCTCACATCTCCAATACGCGGACGATCTTATATTCTTTGGAGAATGGGGGACGGAGAATATTGTCAATCTTAATAAGCTCTTGAAGTGTTTTTATGAGGTGTCCGGATTAAAAGTCAATATAAATAAATGTAACATCTTTGGCATTGGCGTTCCGATTGAGGAAGTCTGTGGATGGGCAAGGGTGATTGGTTGTGGTAGCGGTTCTCTTCCTTTTACATATCTTGGTCTCCCGGTGGGAGCTTCGATGAAGAGAGTGGTGCATTGGGAAAAGGTACATTTGAAATTCAAGAGCAAATCTCGGGTTGGAAATCAAAGTGGTTATCCTTCGGAGGTAGACTTTCTTTGGTCAAATCGGTTCTAAGTAGCTTGCCTTTATATTATTTCTCCTTATTTCATGCCCCGGTAAGTGTGATAAATTTGTTAGAAAGAGTGAGAAATAACTTCTTTTGGGGGGGGGGGGGGGGGTCGGGAGATTCCGAGAGATCAAAGAGGAGTCGAGCATGGGTGAAATGGGATAGAGTCATAGATTCGTTTGAGCGGGGGGGGGGGGGGGGGGGGGCTTAATGTGGGTGGTCTAAGAGAAATGAATTGGAGTTTAACCTGGATGACTAAAGAAGAAATTCTTGTCCTGTCAATATTGTAAATATTAAGTTTAATTTCCTTTATGTTTTAATGTTTCAGGGATTGCCCACCGTAGGCAAGGATGTTTGTACCAGGATGTTGATGGTGATCGACCCAGGTGAAAATTGGTGAAGAAAAATATTTATTGGGTCTAGCTTGGAATGAGAGTAAAATCTAAAAATAAAAAGAAGAAAAGGTTATTTTTTTGGAATTTGGTTAAAATGAAAAGAAAAAAGAAAATAAAGAAAGAAAGATGGAGGGTTTGAAGTGTAAATTGAGATTTAAAAAAAAATCATCCACGTACGTTGTATGGAAGATATCATCTACAAAAAACAAAAAAAAAAAAAACATAAATAAATAAATAAAAAAAATGTGTGGATGGGAATGGAAGTTGTTTTTTTGTAGAGTAGTGGGCAATCATAGTAATCTCGTATCTAGTGCTATTTTCTTGGATTTATAAAAATAATAATAATAATAATAATAATAATAATAATAAGAGAAAATCTAGGAAAATGCTTTTACAGATATTTTCAAAATCTCCATCATATTTAATTTTACCAAAACCCCAAGACTTACCCTTTTCATCTTCTAAAAAAAATGGCTAGAACAAAAAAGATTCTTTCAAATCCCAACCTATCACCACCACGTCGATCACCTTGCACCCATAACACCGGCGACGTTTCGTCGAGCTGTTCGCTAGAATTTTCTTCACCCACCGGCCGATCACCTGCTGCAGCAGTACCGCCACCGCCGGAACAATCTCCTCCAAGCGCCGGCTCCTCTAATGCCATCGCTGCCGCCGCCGGATCTTCCATGGCTAGTGCTGAAAACCCATCCTCCTCTACCATGTTTGCTCAAACTTACGATGAATGCCATGAGGTGGTTACAAAGGTAAGCTACAACCCTAGCTCTTCTATATCTGAACACCCAGCTGATAACCTATCTGAAAACCACCCATCTGAAAACCCATCTGAGAACCCACCTGAAAACTTAACAGTAAATCCATTAGAGAATCACCCACAAACCCCTTCCACTACCATCCTTTCAAACCCTAACCTACAATCTACCCAACAAACTCTTGTCCTTAACCTAAGCTTGCCAAAAACCACTACCATATCATCTCAACCCCTACCCACGTTCGAAACCAACAACCTTGTCGGAGATTACCATAACCCTCACCACATGTAACCACCACATGCACAAAAAAGAGCAACCGTAGCATCGTCTTCACGCCCTCACCCATTTAACCTAAACATGGATTTTGAGCAAGAGGTGTTGGGTGACGACTTTTTCTTTGATTTTGAGTATCAAAATACCCAAGAAACAGTCGATGGCTTCCCATATTAAAAAACCCAAAATCACCCAAATAGAAAAAAAAACCCTATTTCTGAAAATCCACATGCTGCTGCAAAAATGCCCACTGTGGGCCCGACTATTAAAGATAAGGGAAAACAAAAGATTGTTGTGGAGGAAGAACCAGATCCAGAAGGATCAGACTGGTCTAGCTCGGACGAAAGCTTGGATGCGCATGAGAAGATGGTTCTACAAAAAAAAAAGAAGGTTGACCAAAAGTGACGAGGATAGTGATTTTGTGCCGGTAGAAAAAGCGCAAAAGGCCGTTACTAGACGATCATCACAAGGACGGTTCGAAAGGTTGCCATGCCCACGCCAATGGCGCCATCTGTAAAAGCGAGGTATGATCTTCTAAAAAACCAAAAGTTGCATTGTGAACGACATTTTGACCCCAAGTTGGTCAAAATGTTCGATTTTCTCAAAGACCCGCTTGATACACACAAGTGGAGAAAACTGATAGATGCCCCGTGTGTGGTAAATGTCTCTTGGGTGAGAGAGTTCTTTGCAGCGATTGGATTACACAAGGGTGGGACGGTACAAATTTGGGGAAAACAAGTTGTTTGGGATGCCCCAAAAATAAACAAAGTGCTTAGTTTAACTACGCCCTTTATTTGTTCGTTCAGTCAAATCGTAAAAGGGTTAAACTATGTTATGGATGAAGATGTTACTTCTTTGTTGATAGAACCAGGTCATGGTTGGACAAAAGTTAAGGGTTCTTGTTTTCTTAGCGCGGGTGACCTGAATCTAAAGGCGGCGTTATGGTTTCAGTTTTTACGCCACAATCTTATTCCGTCGTTGCATGATTCTACCATTTCGCGCCAGAAGTGTTTGCTTTTGTACACTATTTTGCAGGGAACACCTATTGATGTGGGGACCATAGCTCAGGCGGCTTTGAAAGCCACGGCCGGAAGGGCTACAACCTGCTTTATTTTTCCTGCGCTAATCACGAAGCTGATGAAAGCAGCAAAGGTTCCGGTTCATGCCACTGATGAGATTGTCTACATCTCGCAACCGATTGACAATGTTACCATAACAAGAAGGAAGCGCGGGATCGAGCAGGCGAAGAATTCTTTGGCCCACATGGAGAATACGGTTGCCGCCACTACCGAGACCCCCCCAGCCACGGCTGCTGCTGTTAACGCCAAAACTGGGTCGACCACTAATAAATCTTCTGTAGGCCCTTCCGGACCGAAACCTATTTTGCAGGATCCAACAGCTTATGGAACAGAAACTTGGCTGACAATGTTAGCGGGACAGAACGAGGAAATCATTGGATGCTTGAAAGAGATCGCGTCAAAGGTGTCCTCTATGGATGCACGTTTGGAAGAGTTAGAGACAAATTCGGTGAAGGTATAGAGGTACCAAAAGGGTTGGAATAGCGAGGTGCGCAACATGATTGCAGAAACTAACCCGTCGGGCGCGGCCAGACTCCAAGTGTTTCCATTAGGCGTATGCCCACCACTTGTTCGCCTACCAAGGAAACGGAGACCATGACAGCAACTGCCCACAGTGGGCAGCCACCACCGAAATCGTGAACATTTGGGGTGGTATTTTGATGCACTGACTGCAAACAATATGCTTTTGTTTAAATTTTTTTTTTAATTTTTTTTGAGCTCTAACTGCTGGATCCCCGCTATTTTGTACTTTGTGGGAGATGTTCATGATTAACTCTTGATCCTACTTTTGGGTGTTTCTATGTGGATCTTTATCTAGTAATCTATGCAGGTGCAATCTAATGTTTTTGACTACTTTGGACATTGACATTAAAAGGACGTAGGGTATCTTTCGCGTGGCCAAACACTTTTTCCATTTTTTCCCCAACCAAGCCATAGTCATTCCAATGAGGACATTGTTACTATTAAGTTTGGGGGAGGGGGACATCACTTTACAAGGCTGTGAAATCATAAAAAAAAAGAGAAAAAAGAGAAATATATATTTATATAATAAATAAGTCTTCGAAAAATTGGGAGACACCCGAAACCCGACATTCCAAAATCAAACTCACTCATCCAATTATGGTTTCGTGAAATCTTAGTTAAAAAAGAGAGAGAGATTGCAAAAAGCCCGGTGTAGCTCAAAATAAGTTTGGGGGGAGTAAGTTGTTGTGTAGCCATGGAACACTAACCCAAAAGCCCTACCGATTAATGTCAATGAACACATAAGTCAACGATGGAAGATTGTGCAAAAATTCAAGCTAGATTAATGCATCCCCGTCCTTGCATGTTTTTTTATTTTTATTTTTCTGTTCTTTTCATTTCTTTCTTGCGTTTTCTTTTATTTGAGTCAAATTTTTGTAAATATTTTTCTGTCACTTGGGACAAGTAACACCTCAAGTTTAGGGGTGTGATAACTCTTAAACTTTTAGAGTTATTTATCCCATTTTTTATAGCTTTTTATTCTCTTAAACACCCATCTTGTTCTTTTCCTCTTCATTTGGTCCATAATGTTTGCAAGAAGTGCTAAAATACCCATAATGTTCGACTTGCTTCTTTTTGGTCGAAATTGGGTATTGCTATGCCCACAGTGGGCACAATCTGAATTCAAGCTACATACCTAGAAGTCAAGTGGTACAAGTTGGGGACAAGTTGATTGTTTGTGAGCAGACTATTTGGCTGATAATTTTCCATATTTAGAATCCATGGGTTTCATCCATCTAAATATGGATCTTTATCTCCTATATAAGATGCATTGAAGTCTCCAAGAAGATGATCCATCGCCAACCTTCTGTCTCCATTTTCATCTTTTTCTTGCTTTGTAAAATTCTTCAAATTATTTTTTGGGTAAAAATCTACGATCGTACGACGACCGACTATAATCGTAAGATATCTTTCAGGATGATAATCCTGTATTAAGATAAGGTCCTGAGACAAACTTAACAGTGCCTTCGAATGAGCGTAACAATCGGTCAAATAAGTCCGACGATTAGTCGAACGATATTACTATATATGTCCTACGACACCACTAACAAATAGACGTACAAAGAGTTTGTTCTTATTGCAAATTATCATATCTAACAATTGTACACCTTCGGAGAAGTCTGAGATCGAGTACTATGCCATGCTCATTGGAGTTCATCATTACAACGGTCATAATCCAGTCATAACTCTTCCATTAACGACATCATCAAGAGGTCAACCGTTACAAGCAAGACTTCCGCGACGGTTACGATTTAAGCATTAATGATCAACAAATCTGTTGGACGGTTACTACCAAGCACCTATAAAAGAAGGATCAAGCTCTCAATTGACAACTACTGAAGCATTCTCGAAGACTACAAGCTATACACTTATTACTTTGATAATCGGTTGTAATTTACATTCGATTCTATTGTTTATTCCATTGTAACCGTGCGACCGAAGCTGTAATCTTAAAGGATATCACCCCTGCTTGGTGATCATAGTGCACTGTCGACTTATTCTTAAGTCGACCGCAGGTTTTTTCCTCCGTCGTGAGGTTTTTCCTACGTCATCAAATCATCCTTGTTATTTAATTTTTATATGTACTTATTATCAACTGAAATTCCTTTCTGTCGACGGTTAAGCCTCACACATTTTCACACGACAATCGACGTGTGTAATTTTTTACATAAACAGTTTGGCGCCCACCGTGGGGCTCCGTTTTGAGAAAAATTTCATTCGGTGAAAAGTGCGCCTTCGTACTAATCTTTTCTCCGAGTTCTCTTTTAGCTATTTTGCAGGATAATGGATAACTCATTCGTAGCATCTCTACAACAACAATTGCAACAAGCCAACGAAGAAATCTGTTGGTCCTCTTTCGATGGCCAACTGTGTAAATTGTATTGTAGAAGGGGGGGGGGGGTTGAATACAATCAACACAGTTTCTTCTACTTAATTTAATTCACAACCCCTATGGAGTTTTTGTGTGAACTAAGGTAGATTGTTTGTTGAAGCGGATCTAGACTATGTCAAGATCCAAACAATCCATAAGTATTTCACGAAGCATTTGCTTATGCACAAAGCAAGAATAGAGAAGGATAGAAGTGAACCTTGATAGAGAGAGAAATGATTGGGGTATAGGAGCATGAACCAAGGTTGGTTTGAAGAACAAACCTGATACTCATGTTTATACCCCCATGCATTAAATGCATGGCAGAACCACTTTTGCACATGGCAAACTGGGAGTGGTTCTATTGTACTGTACACTACAAACGACGGCCCATACATGGTAGGGATATGGTCTATAGTGTACAGTTGCCTTATGGTTGACAAGCAAAGAGGGAGTAGTGAAGAGACATCCCCTTTTTTTACTCTTGTCAGAAAGACAAATCAAATCCTTTGCGTGCATATAGGAGGGCAAGACAAATCTTGAATTCGTAAAGAGCAAGTCACTGATCGGGCCTTAGAGTCGCTAATCTCTGGGAAAGATCAGGGAGACACTGTGACTTGTCTTCAGCTGAACGTCATGCAGAGTAGTCAGCTTGCTATCACTGAGCTCAACTTCAGATCACAAGCTCGCTGACTCTATCATTCAACTTACATCAATAGATGGTGCTGATGGTTTTCTTATGGCATGACAATTTGTCTTTCAGGGGATACTTAGCTGATGTCAGCTCTTGCTGATACTGAACGGAGTCAGTGATCAGCAGTCGCTGATTGCCCAAACTGTCAGCGATAAAGAATCGCTGAAGTAGTGAACTTCATCTTTCAGCAGTGCTAAGTATTTTACAGAAGATAGATAAAGGATCATTGGTATTTCACAAAGTTTTAGGAATACTGGATCAACAATCTCCCCCTAAATACCAATGATAAGACAACATGGAGGTTGTCTTGATTCTAGAACTTAAAATAATTTGAATTCTATGTCCAAAAGTAGCATTTAGGAAACAACACATGTGAAAGGTACTTGTATTATTTAACTATTAAGTAAGTCATTTTCAGCGAGCAGATATCAGCAATAAAGAAACAGATATCAGAGATAAGAAGATACTTGTATTCATTTCATTCCAATAAAGATTTACAGTACTGAAAGAAGTACAAGTCATTGAAAGTATTTCAAAGAAACATAGGAAGTGGATCAATCATTTGGTTCCTCTTTCACCAGGTATTTTTCTACGTTTTGTTCTCCTGCCAAAAATCTTATCTTCAGCTTTTCTCTTATCTTCTTTCCGAACTCAAGACCTTCAGGTGAAAAGGTTATGAATCACTTGAGCATGTTAGTCAAAAGCTCAGTTGAAGCAATGGGAACTTCGCTAAGTCTTAGTAGCCTGATCCTATAGCTTCCATCCCAGAAGCATACCGCATGAACTGGTTTCTTGATAATTTGCTTTACGTAAGGAGACAAGCCTTCTAGGATTGACATATCAAGCCCTGAAGTGTCTGCATCAGTGGAAGTTGGAATAAGAGGAGAGAAGCAGAGAGATGGAGCAATAAACTGAGGAGCAGATGTACTTGGTCTTGATGAAGAAGGTTGAGATGAAGAAGCTCTTGATGTAGAAGGAAGTTCAGCAGGTCTTTGATGACTTACGGATGTCTAGTTCTAGGTGAACCTTCGAACTCTCTCAATAAGATTATTGAGAAGTTCCACTACTTGAGGTTTGGCCAGAGATCTGGATGTCCTCAGTTGCTCAAGAATTTCATACCACTCTTTAAAGATGTATTCTTCTAAAGTTCTTAGAGAGTGAGTGATATTTCTATCATCATCCCTACAAACTGTGATACTTATGTGAGAGGGTTTGTTCTTCTTGGCTCTAGACTTCTGAATTGTTACCTTGGTGATCAGATTCGGTCTTCTTCTTTTATTCAACCTTTCAAGACACCACTGAGCATCTTGTTCTTCAGTGGTATGAGTCCTTTCATTCCTTATTCTCTCAAAAACGTTCAGAGCAACAAGGGCATTTCTATTGTTATCTTCAAATTGTTTCAAGGCCAGTTCGTGTTCCCTGAGAACAGCATCAGTGATCCCATGGAGAGACGACTTCCTTCAGTTTTGCAGTCCTTCAGTTTTGCAGTCCTGTCAAGTTCAGTATCTTTGTTAGGAGATGAGAGAAGAGTATCATCATCATCATCATCTGAGAAGGAAGTTTCAAAGGATTCCTCAGATGTTGCAATAGAGATTACGGGGACATTTAGGTTTGAAGGAGAAGCATTAGCTGTTGAGTTTTGAGGGTGGAAGGGGCTGTCTAAAGCAGGAATAGTTGAGAGGGGTCTTGGTTCTAAGGGTAAGGAGAAGACACCCTCATCAGATGATGAATTTGAAGATAGCTGTATTGGGCTAGCAGGTTTTGAAAAAGACTTATAAGAAATAGAGATCTTAGGGAGAGGGATTAGAGATGTACCTTGAGCTTCTCCCCCTGAGATGCTAGCATCTTCAGCGACAACGTCTCCCCTGAGACGTTGACATCTTCAGTGGTGAGAATGAATTCATCATCTCTTATGGCTGCTTCGGGAGGGCTGCTGGGTTCCTCCCCCTCAGATTCAGCACTATTTGCACCCCGTGCTGAAACTGAAAGACAGCTCTCCAGAAGAGAAGCCATGTTGGCCTGGACTGTGGTTTGGTTGAGAAGAAGAGCAGTAACAAAGTTGAGACGGTTCCTGTCATTTTCGGTGAAGCTTGGAGCATTTGGAGGAGGAGATGGAATTGCAGCAACTTGAGCCTTTAGCTCTTGAAGTTGCACCTCGATGCTCTTAAGTGCCTTGTCTTGAGCAGCAAAGCGTTTCAGAACTTTCCGCTGAAAGGGAAGAAGAGAGTCAGGACCTTTCTGAATGGATTTGTGAATATCAGGGAGAAGATGACCCCTGACGTCTTCCATGGAACTACCGACCAGATCAGAAGCTTTAGCAAGAACTTCCATCTTGTTGTTCAGAGTTGCAAGTTCAGGGATGGAGACATGCATCCCTAAGTCTGGAGAAGAGGAAGAGGCAGCCTTCAGTGTATGGTGATCAGTATCCATCTGTACGGTTGTGACGTTGGTGGCAACATGTGCTTTCTGGACTTCTAGAATAGATGAGTCATGCATCTGCTGAAGAATATTAGCAGGATGTGTGTCCGAGAGGGATTGAGATCTTAGAGCTGAAGAAGGAGTGCTTTGAGGAGGTTCTGAGGTTGTTTTAGGTGGTTGTTGATCCAACTTGGTCTTCTTGGTTTTCTTTGGAGGAGAAGAGACAGGTGGTCGTTTGAGGGTCGGCGTTAGTGCAGGTTACTTCTTATTCGCAGTAGCTTTTCTCTTCAGCTTCTGAGGAGGAGCCTCAGACATTTGAACTTCAGGATGTGGACTAGTGACCAGAACATCTCTAAGTCTCACGTCGATATTGCTCGAGTCATGATCAAGAGTCTTGATTCCAATGGTAGCATGATCAAGACCCTTGGTGCGAGCAGGATAGTTGTTGCCTAAATAGTCAGCAATTATTGCTGAGAAGAAACGGGGGTAGGCCATGTTTTCCCTTTTGGGAATTTGCTTCAGACGACCAACAATGTCTTCCCAGATGTACTTTGCATAGTTTACTGGTTGGTTGTTGATGGCTCCCCAGACCATTACGGTAGTCTTGAATGAAGCCTGATCCATACTCCCAACTTTGGCAGTGAGGCAGTGGATAAAGTGTGTCCAAATATAAAAGAATATCGGATTGAGACACTTTTTCTTTACTTGAGAAGGATTCTTGATGAACTCCTTGGTCTGCTTGTTGATTTCCCACTTAATGCCTAGAGATTCAAGCCAGTTGATGAGAGTTTCTTTTGAAGGCTCCTAGTAGTAAGCTGGAAGGGCGGGCAGTTGCAGTACTTCCCGGAGTCTGCCAATGCTGAATTGCAGATTCCCGGGAACGTTGCCTTCAGGACTGCAGGGAAGAATACATTTGACAAAGTCAGCAGTTCGACCATCGGCACTTCTTTTCTGAAACACCTCAGCAGTTTCCCACAAATTGCGAAGTAGCTTGCGGTTTGGAGGATGATCAATAGTTAAGGCGGTTTTCAAGGGACAGTTAAGCAAAAAGTCTCTTGTTTTAGCCAGATACTCTTTGCCTAGAGGGAGATGAATCAGTGGCAAAAAAATGTTTGAGTGCCAAGTGATCTGGAGTTTGTTATCACTGGACCCTTCTTCTTCTTCTTCTTCTTCTTCTTCAGTAGCTTGATCTTCTGGAGCGAGGTCTGTACTGGTATCCTTGGATGAGGAGGGATCGGCAGTACTCACTTCTTTAGTTGTAGAGGGTAGATCAGCAGAGGAAGAGACGTTGCCAATAATGGTTTCGTCGATAAGAGGATTTTCAAAGGATGAGGCCATTGAATCTGCAACAGCAGGCTTTATCAGAATCAATGAGGTATTGTTACTTTAGAACAAGAGAAATCAAAGATGAAAAAGTTCAAATTTGATATGAGAAGAAGGAGAGAATGCATGTATTGTCAAAAGTTGAAGGATCAACTTGTAGTTTGTCAGAATAGATTGATTTAATCCCTAGGATTAAAAAAGAAGAAGCAATACATGACAATCTTTAGAACAGAAAAGAAGAATTTTGAACTAGAACCACCTTGTTTTACAGATAAAGAGGGTTTTCAAGAAAGTAAAGGAAGAGCCTTTGAAGAATGATTGGGTGTTAAACTCAGTATCATTCTCAATTCATAAAGTTCTGAGAAGAAAACTTACCTAGTGAGAAGAAGAATTAGGGTTCCTTGAAATTTCTTGAATATCGTTCTTGTAGAAAAGCTTGATTTGAGAGCGTAACAAAGAGTGGTGGGGAAGAAACGGTTTATACGTAAGGTTAGGGAAAGAGAAGAGGAAAAAGAAGAATACGTGTCCCAAAATAATAGGAGACGTGGTGATGGAGGTTATCACGCGCCGTCAAATTTGTAACACGCACCCTCACGCGCCTGACACGAGTTATGTGCATTAAATAGCAATTAATGCGCATACCTTTTTTATGACAGCTTTCATCTATCAGTCATCATAGCAAGAGGAAAACATATCGTTTTGGATGATTATCCAAACACATATGTAACATGAAAGGTCATCAGCAGTCTTTAATGCTTTAAGGTAGGTGAGATCACTGACCGTAATAAATACGTAGTCATCAGTGATAGGGCATCAGCACTCATTGATCGTTTCAGGGACCAATAAAGTCATTAGATATTATAGCTGAGTACTGGAAGATCAACTTGCTGAAGATCAAGCTTTTAAAAGAAATGTGCTCGCTGATGAGTTGTTTGAACCTTTTCTCATCAAGGGGATTAGAGAAAAGATCAGCGAGACGGAAATTTGCAGATACCTGACAGAGGTCAAGATCCGGTTTCAGAAGAAGCTGACTGATGCTCAGCAGGTTGTGAGTCAGTCCTTCAACATAAGATACCTTCTTAAAGGTAGTCTTATCATTGGTTAAGGTACCATAACCTTTAGTGATACCTCTTGCTTCACCGCCAAATTTTGACTGAAGGGCCTGCTTCTACTTTGAAGTCAATCAACACATGCTTGTTTCCAGTCATGTGCTTTGAGGATCCCCTATCAAGATACCAGATGCCCTTTCCCTGAAATAATAAGACAGGTTAAGTGGTCTTGGGGACCCACATGAAGTTGAGTCCAGTTGAGTCAGCAATTGATGACTCATCAGGGACATTGAATATCATTGCATTTGAGGTAGGGGCAACGACATCTGTTGTTTCTGAATTCTCAGAATTGACAGGACCAGGGATGCTAGATGCATCAGGGATTAAAGGATTCTTTCCTTTGACTAATTTTTCAGCCTTGGGACCTTTCTTTACCTTAGCTGCCTTTTCAGCTTTGGTAGCATTTAGACAATTACTAGCAATATGATCATTTTGACCACAGTGATAGCAACTTCTGAAGATCTTAGCCTTAGAAATACTACCCTTATGATGTTTAAACCTGAGATGGGTTGGTCCTTGTCCAAGAAAGCCTTTTTCAGCAGTCTGAGGAGGAATTTGAGTCTTCTCCTCAGGTTTAGATATAATATCTACTTTAAGTCTGGGAACATGGTGTTGTCCTGTTTTCAGCTTCCTTGACCTAGGAGGTCCACCACCTAATACATTAGGAGTCTTAAAGTAAGTTTTAGAAGGTTTTGGTGGTTGGAGAGAGAAATTCCTGTCCATGAAGGGCTGATTAGAGGTAGAGTCATTTTTATCAGCAGGACAAGAGTTAGAAGAGACAAACATGCCAAACTTTAAACTAGATTTACCAGGGATATTATCAGCATGCAGATTGTCTTTATTAAAACCTAGACAGGTTCTAATCTTAGGGTGTCGCTGAGAGGAGATTATTTTGTCAACAATTTCAGAAGCATCAGCCCAACTTTTGACAGTAACCTTTTCAGAGTAGAGTTCAGGAAGAACTTTCTCTTTCTCAGCGATAGCCTGTTCTTTTTCAAGACAATAGATTTGGTTCACATGAACCTGGTCCTTGTAACTTGCTTCATAAATGGCAAGCTCTTTGAGTTTCTCATAACACTCTTTGAGCTCAGTCCTAAGATCAAGATTGATCTTTTCAGCAGAGGACTTGCCATTTAAGGCATTATGCAGATCGATGGTCAGAGCGTCCATCGCTGACATAGTATCAGAGGGAGAGGGAGTAGATATCTGAAAAGGTGGGAGTGACGATGAAGTAGGTGTAGCAGGAACCTGTTCAGGGATATCCTCAAGCTGCGCCATGAGGACTGGTTCAGCTTCTTCAATGACAACCATCAGACATGTGGCTTCAGTGGTATCTTCCTCATCTGAGGAATCGTCAGAGGAATCGTCCCATCCTTTGCCTTGAGCGATTAGACCTTTGCCTTTTCGCTGGTATTTCAGCTTGCGATATTTCGCCTCCAGCTTCCAGTATTTGTCCTCCTTGGAAGCTGGAGAAGAAGATTCAGCGAACTGATTCTTCTTGTACCTGCATTCAGTAGCATAGTGTCTCTTTCCCTGACACTTGAAGCAAGTAGCAGAGGCCTTATCACTAGAAGGTGTTTCAGCCTTGTTAGTAAGAGAGAGGGGTTTGGACTTTCGGAAGTTTCCTTTTCGTCCAAACTTCTTGAAATGCTTAGAAAGAAGAGCAAGAGACTCATTGAGCTCAGTCTCAGTATCAGAGACGTGGTCAAAGTCAGAATCTTCTATCTTAGTGATGGTCACTGTTGAGACAGGATTAGAGGGTTCAGGAGATTCAGAAATTAAAGCAAGTGAGGTGCTTTTGACATCCTTAGTATCTCTTATGAGATTAGACTTAAGGGTCTTGTGCTGTTCATGGTTGAGCATCATACCATATAACTCGCTGAGAGTTATAGTCTTTATGTCCTTTGACATTTTAAGACACATGGTGTAATTTTCCCAGTGATCCGGGAGGGCTTCCATGAACTTAGTGATTACCTGCGAGTTGGAGTAGGAGACGTCGTAGGTCTTCAGATCTATCAAGAGGCAGTTAAACCTCTGATGAGTCTGGGAGAGAGTTTCACCTTTAACAGCGATGAACTTCTCGTACTGACATATGAGGTGAATCTTTCTAGATTCCATTAGAGCATCAGCGCCCTCGTATTGGAGACACAAAGTGTCCCATATCTCCTTAGCAGTTTTCAGCTTGCTGATGGAGTGAAATACTTCATCAGCAAGAGACATAGCTATCAGAGATCTTGCCTTGGTGTCAATGTTCACCAGACGTCTATCTTCATCAGACCAGTTAGCAACTAGTTTGACAAAGCTTCTTTCCTGTACTGCAGGGGTGTTTTCAGTAGCAACAACGGAAGGGATTATAGAAGTGGGAACATGTGGTCCATGCTCAATATAGTAGGGAATTTGAGGGTCAGAACCAGCTAAGAATAGCTCCATCCGAGATTTCCAGAGAGTCAAAATTTCGGGCATGAATCTGGGTGGCATTGCCAGAGATCCAGAATCGAAGTAAGAATCTTTAGAAGGGAGGGTAGCCATAGTGTAAATCTAGAAACTATGTTTCTTTTGTGAACGGTTAGATAGAAGAAAGAGTTTCTAACCGCTCTGATACCATGTAACGCCCCATTTCCCAAAGTTAGTATTTAACCGGTGTTCGTTAAATTTTGTTAAGCTTTGGGTTAATTGTGTTGTTTCGAGGGTCAGGGGTGGAAGTGTCAATTGCGAAAGTGAAGGGTCGTGAATGACTTTTATGCAATGTAGTTAAAAGCCCCAAACCCTTTCTCTTGTGTTAGTCGACTTTTGCAGAAAATTGAGAAGGGTTTGAGAGCTTTGTGTGATTTGGAGAAAGTGGTGGTGATTTCGACCGTGAGAAGAGCAATCGATCATCGGGATTTCGTTAGTAACATTCTCCTAACCCAAGGTATGATTCTATTGGTGTTTTTGTTAGTTGTTGGAGTCTCGATTGGTTGAGAATTAGGGTTCATTCGGGTTGGATTTTGATCTAATTAGCGACCAATTGGTGTTAGTATGGTACTTCTAATGCATTGGGTTGTGTTATAATGTCATGGGATGCTCTATAACATCAATTTGGTGTCTTTTGGTCAATTTTGGGTTGATTGGTGAGAATCCCGTAGCCAATTCGTAATCTGCGACTTGGGATTTTGGTCATTTGGCATATGAGGGTCGTGACCCGCGGGTGACCCGCGGATTGACCCGCGGATAGTGCTGTTTCAGCATTTGAGTTTTTTTGATAGTTTTTGTTTGGGGTTCTTTCGATCATGTCTCCCTAGGGGATGTCTTAAAAGAGTGTTTGGTGAAGTTTTAACTTATTTGGGAGGGTCTAGCCAAGCCTAAGACCTAAGGGTCGGGAGTGAGTCATAAAGTGTTGTGTGTTACGTTTGTTTATATGTGTATTGTTGTGTAATAATTATAGGTGCTTGAAATTATATTGTGGTGGTACAAGCACGTGATTATTGTGAAGTTAATCAAGGTGAGTACATTAACCCTTATACGTGGCTTTATGTACAAATTGCATGTGAAGCGTATGTGGTTATGAGACTAGCATGTTTGTGTGATGGCGTACTCATTGTAGTGGTGGTGGCCATGGGTATTGTCCTTGTGTTAAACTGATATCAGTATATGTGTGGTCCTTACCGGCGTATACCGTAAGGACATTGGTAATAGCATGTCTAGTTCTCATATGCGTGGTGGTTTGTGATATATTGTTCATGTGTTTGTGGTTTGTGCTCACTAAGCGAAAGCTTAACCCGTTGTGGTTTCTCCGTAGATGCAGGATCTTCGGGAAAAGACAAAGGGAAGGGAATTGCTTGAAGATGTCGCAGGCTCAGTTCAGTTGAAATAAAAGGATGATATACATTGTTTAACTTTGAATTATGGTTTTGAATTACGTTTATGTGTGATAAACTTGTTTACGGATTTTGGATTAAACGTCTCTTGAATGCACAAACTAAATCTTAATGTGTTTAAAAGTTATCGTTTGGGACAATTTTCACTGTGATGGTTACTTTTCTTTAATTCCGTTAATTACTCCGTTAAGTTTGGAGAAAAATGGTTTGGGTTGTTACAATTGGTATCAGAGCCTTGGTTTAAGGGATTCGGGCATTCATGAGAGGTGAGTGCTTGAACTTAAACCCAAGTTCTTGTGTTTTCAAAATAAGTAACCATTTAAACTTTGATTTTCGTGTAAGTGGGAGGTGAACTAAGCCAAGGATCGGAACGTCAAGATGGGTGAGCACATTAGAGTATATTACATAATTGTTATTGTTGATATTAAATTGTGGTTAACGTGCTATCGTGGTGGTGTATTAGCACGATGTGATTATGGTTGACATGCTATATGTGGATTGTGCTAGCATGTTATGAGATTGTAAATGTGATGAATATGCTAGCATGATTATGATATGAATTTATGCCTAATACTATGGTTATCATGTTAATTACGCAATGTGATGTAATAGTACGATGAATGTGTTCATGTAATGTGTGATGTGATGCTATGATAGATGTTCATTGTTGTTATGTATGTACGAGCACTTTAGTGGCTAGAAATGTGTAGAGGTAACTCTTATTGTGCTAAATAGGATGTTGCCTTGTAAATGCAAATGACTTGTGGTGTTAACCGAAATTGGGGATTAGGACTCTTGGTGACGACGTAGAGCCTAGACATGTAGGGTAAAACTATGATGATATAAGGGCCCATATCATTACAATTATATTGTGCATGTTCGGACTTGGCGAAGTTATAAAGGGTATCTATGAACCGACTAGGCTGGGAAGGGTTATTAGCATGCTAAGATAGGTTGTATACCTTAGTTGGGTTGGTTGCGTGATGGATTGTGTAAGGGCATGCTAGAAATTAAGTGATAGGGCATACGTGTGAGTCCTTGAAAAGGATGGTTAGACCACTCAGTAGTATGTTAGAAAGGGTAAGGTGTAGTGAGGTTCGTTGACCCGGACTTTGTGGTCAGGAGAGGAACGAAAGTGGTCATCAGAAAAGTGTGATGTCGTTTGGGGTAGTATGGGTTGTGGACAAAAGGGTGTCCTCATTATGTGGGAAGTGTTATGACTGTATATTTAGACTAAATGTCTTCATTCAGTGGAGTTAGTCGGTGAATCCGTAAATCAGGATACTAAGGGTTAAGTTAAGATCAAGTTTGTATCGATGGGTGAGAATCTTGTAGAGAACTCTTTGACTTGTTCTTGTTTGGTTGACGCTGAGGGGTTCGAGACACGATTCTCACACGTGAGTTGATTTGGACCACCGTTACAAATTTGATTTCGACGGAATCATGAGGAATCTTGAGTTACCGATAAGGACTAGAGGGTGGTATAGGCTCACTACAAGATAGTATTGGTATATATAGACAGTATTTTGGGTCGGCAAGGTTTTGCATGACGTGTTTTCGGGTGTTATCACCCAAGTTGGTAATCGAGATCCACAATCAAGTGGAGGCAGCCATGGCCAACAGGCCCAGCAGTTCGAGAGGGATGCAAGGCGGACAGTCGAGGGTGGTGAGTTACAAAGACTTCTCGGCTTGTCAGCCGCTGCAGTTTGAGGGGTAGAAGGTACTCAGTGACCGGCATTTGCTAGATAGTTGTGGTAGAGGGTGCATTCCGCACCAGCTCATGTTCAGAGGAAGGGAAGATTCATTTTGTGACGAAACCGCAAGGGGAGACGGCAAATGATTGGTGGAATTTGAGCGTTCAAACTCGGATGGGGAAGCAAGTCAATGCTATGACTTAGGAACAAATCCAGAAACTGTTCTAGGAGCAGTTAGTGTTGCAGGTTGAGGGGGGGTGACTCATGAACGAGTTCTTATCGTTGGTATCGACGACGGAGCCGGTGAATAAAATCACCGACTTGTTTGTGGGAATGGTCGCTCGTTTGTTCGTTTATGTGGCGAATGAGCAGTTAAAGATGTATTGTTGTGGTGATCCTGAAGCCGAGCTTCGGGGGTTTTGTGAGAGTATGGTGGTGAGTCCGTTAGAAGTAGAATGGCAGTCGAGGGTACCGTTGGTTAGCGATATGTAAGAGGGAAGTGTATTTGATTGGAGGGGATGAAGTTTCGCGTGGACCTCATCCCGATTCCATTTGGGGAAATTGGTGTGGTGGTCAGTATGAACTGGTTTGATTGTTATAGGACTCGTTTTGACTGTGAAAGTCAACGGGTGGAGATCCAAAATCCAAGTGGGGGAGTTCTACCCATTGGGAAGCGGATCGAGGAGACAACCGAAGCTGTGTTCGATGGCGAAAACAAGAAGATACGTGCACTATTGAGGAGTCGGTTGTTTGGCGTTTGTGAGTGATAGTCGGGTGTTGTTCCGTGATGAGAAAATGTTCGGATGTCTCCACGAGCAAGTGGAGTTTGAGTTAGATGTGATTCCGGGAGCGACGCTAGGGGGCAAAGTTCCTTTTCGCTTGGCACCTCCAGAGATATAGGAGCTGTCAAGCCAAGTAGGGAAGTTGTAAGGGAAGCGGTTTACCCGTCCAAGTAGTTCACCTTGGGGGGCCCCTATCCTTTTTCGTGAGAAAGAAAGATGGCCGATGCGGATGTGCATCGATTACCGTAAGCTCAACAAGTTTACGGTGAAGAATCGATACCCGCTACCGAGGATCGATGATCTGTTTGATCAACTTCTTGGAACCGCGTGGTCCTCGAAGATAGATCTTCGTTCAGGGTACCATCAGGTGAAGGTGACAGGCGAGGACGTGCAGAAGACTGCGTCCAAATCAAGGTACGGATGTTTCGAGTTCGTAGTGATGGCGTTCGGGATGGCGAATGCGCCGGCGATGTTTATGGACCTCATGAATCGTGTCTGTAGACTTAAGCTGGATAGATCGGTAATCGTTTTCACATACGACATACTGATCTACTCCAAGATCAAAGGGGAGCATGCGAAGAGTTTGGTTGAAGTATTGGAGATGTTACGAAAGGAGAGACTGTATTCCAAGTTTGACTCTAGGTTACAAGATGGTCCAATTCTTAGGACACTTTGTTAACCGGGAGGGCATCAGGGTAGATTCGGTGAGAGTGGAAGCAATAGAAAAGTGGGAGGTTCCAAAGACTTCAACCGAGATTCGGAGTTTTATTTGATTAGCCAGATATCACAGATGGTGCATCCAAGACTTCTCGAGATTTGTGGTGCCATTGGAAAGGCTCTTGAGAAAGAATGTGAAGTTGTTGGTGTGTTTCCCGTAGCCAAATCGCAAAGTTCGTCATGTCAGGGAAGTTGCGCGACCATCCCCGCGACTTGAGGTCGCAAGAAGGAGGTCGCGTAACCTTCTGTATTGATTTTCGAATTTTTCGTGTGCGGTCATTTTCAGGATTTGGCTTGGGGCTTATCTTAGGGATGTTCTAAGATAATGTTTGGTAGAATTTGGGGGCAATTGGAGTAGTCAAACTATCGCTAAGACTCGCGTTTCGGTATGGGAGTTTAAAGTGTCAATTTGTGCAAATGTTCTTGTGGGCAATGTGTTGCTTTGATTTAGGTGTTTGACAACATGGTGTGGTGATGCAAGTATTGTTAATGAGATTATCAGTGACGACTTCGGTGTTGGAGCTGATTAAGAGCTCTCAGGTTGAAGCTGTGAAGGAAGTGAATTAGAAGAAAGAGAGAACCAATGATCAACCGGCCCAGCTGAGGGTTTGAAGGTCAAGGACTTTTGACTCGCTCGGGTCGTGTTTGGGGCCGTTGCGACGAAACTCGTATGTTTAAGTTCTCTATACACTCGGGAGCTATCAAATTGTATCGGGACTTAAAGACCGATTATTGGTGGTCGAGAATGAAGCCGGATGTGGTTCATTATGTTAAAGGAGTGGTGGCAAGGCATGGTATGCCAGTAACGGTGATTTCTGATCGAGACGTGCGGTTTAGATTGTGGTTATGGAGAAGATTTCAAGAGGATGTGGCTACTAGACTGCAGATCGGTACCGCGATCCATACACAGATAGACGGTCAAAGCGAGAGGACGAATCAAACTCTCGAGGGCATGATGAGGGTATACGTGTTGGATTTTGGGCAGTAGTTGGAATACCTACCTATCGTTGGCTGAATTTGTGTGTAACAGCAATTTCCATACCAGTATCGGCATGTCTCCGTACAAGATGTTGTACGGAAAGAGATGAAGAACCCCTATTCGTTGGGGATAAGTGGGCCAATGGAAGTTGGGTAGCATCGAGATTGTGCGGAAAACGAAGGAAAGCATGGAGATGATTCGAGAGCGGTAATGGACCGCCCAGAGTCGTCAGAAAAGCTACACCGACAAGCAAGGCCTTAGTTATATCGGACCTCTTAAGGTGATAGCGTGTGTAGACAAGGTGGCGTGTGGAATTGAGTTACCTTCGGATCTCAGTTAAGTACATAACACCTTCACGTATCTCAGTTGAGGAAATGTTTAGCTGATGAGTCGGTTCATATTCCGACGAACAACGTGCAAGTGGGTGAAATATGTGGACAGACTGATTGTTGTGTGGAAAGGAAGACTAAGACCCTGCAGAACAAAAAGATTGGACTAGTGAATGTCCAATTGGGTATCGCAAGGGGGTCAAAGTGTGCATGGGAGTCGAAAGCCGAGATGAGGACGCTTATCTCGGAGCTGTTTCAGTGTAAGCGATTTCGAGGACGAAATCTTGTTAAGTGGGGGAGAGTTGTAACGCCCCATTTCCCAAAGTTAGTATTTAACCGGTGTTCATTAAATTTTGTTAAGCTTTGGGTTAATTGTGTTGTTTCGAGGGTCAAGGGTGGAAGTGTCAATTGCGAAAGTGAAGGGTCGTGAATGACTTTTATGCAATGTAGTTAAAAGCCCCAAACCCTTTCTCTTGTGTTAGTCGATTTTTTCAGAAAATTGAGAAGGGTTTGAGAGCTTTGTGTGATTTGGAGAAAGTGGTGGTGATTTCGACCGTGAGAAGAGCAATCGATCATCGGGATTTCGTTAGTAACATTCTCCTAACCCATGGTATGATTCTATTGGTATTTTCGTTAGTTGTTGGAGTCTCGATTGGTTGAGAATTAGGGTTCATTCGGGTTGGATTTTGATCCAATTAGCGACCAATCGGTGTTAGTATGGTACTTCTAATGCATTGGGTTGTGTTATAATGTCATGGGGATGTTCTATAACATCAATTTGGTGTCTTTTGGTCAATTTTGGGTTGATTGGTGAGAATCCCGTAACCAATTTGTAATCTGCGACTTGGGATTTTGGTCATTTGGCATATGAGGGTCGTGACCCGCGGGTGACCCGCGGATTGACCCGCGGATAGTGCTGTTTCAGCATTTGAGTTTTTTTGATAGTTTTCGTTTGGGGTTCTTTCGATCATGTCTCCCTAGGGGATGTCTTAAAAGAGTGTTTGGTGAAGTTTTAACTTATTTGGGAGGGTCTAGCCTAGGCTAAGACCTAAGGGTCGGGATTGAGTCATAAAGTGTTGTGTGTTACGTTTGTTTATATGTGTATTGTTGTGTAATAATTATAGGTGCTTGAAATTATATTGTGGTGGTCCAAGCACGTGATTATTGTGAAGTTAATCAAGGTGAGTACATTACCCCTTATACGTGGCTTTATGTACAAATTGCATGTGAAGCATATGTGGTTATGAGACTAGCATGTTTGTGTGATGGCGTACTCATTGTAGTGGTGGTGGCCACCGTGGGTATTGTCCTTGTGTTAAACTGATATCAGTATATGTGTGGTCCTTACCGGCGTGTACCGTAAGGACATTGGTAATAACATGTCTAGTTCTCATATGCGTGGTGGTTTGTGATATATTGTTCATGTGTTTGTGGTTTGTGCTCACTAAGCGAAAGCTTAACCCCTTGTGGTTTCTTCGTAGATGCAGGATCTTCGGGAAAAGACAAAGGGAAGGGAATTGCTTGAAGATGTCGCAGGCTCAGTTCAGTTGAAATAAAAGGATGATATACATTGTTTAACTTTGAATTATGGTTTTGAATTACGTTTATGTGTGATAAACTTGTTTACGGATTTTGGATTAAACGTCTCTTGAATGCAAACTAAATCTTAATGTTTTTAAAAGTTATCTTTTGGGACAATTTCCGCTGTGATGGTTACTTTTGTTTAATTCCGTTAATTATTCCGTTAAGTTTGGAGAAAAATGGTTTGGGTTGTTACATACCACTTGTTGGTCCTCTTTCGATGGCCAACTGTGTAAATTGTATTGTAGAAGGGGGGGGGGGTTGAATACAATCAACACAGTTTCTTCTACTTAATTTAATTCACAACCCCTATGGAGTTTTTGTGTGAACTAAAGTAGATTGTTTGTTGAAGCGGATCTAGACTATGTCAAGATCCAAACAATCCATAAGTATTTCACGAAGCATTTGCTTATGCACAAAGCAAGAATAGAGAAGGATAGAAGTGAACCTTGATAGAGAGAAAGGATTGGGGTATAGGAGCATGAACCAAGGTTGGTTTGAAGAACAAACCTGATACTCATGTTTATACCCCCATGCATTAAATGCATTGCAGAACCACTTTTGCACGTGGCAAACTAGGAGTGGTTCTATTGTACTATACACTACAAACGACGGCCCATACATGGTAGGGATATGGTCTATAGTGTACAGTTGCCTTATGGTTGACAAGCAAAGAGGGAGCAGTAAAGAGACATCCCCTTTTTGTACTCTTGTCAGAAAGGCAAATCAAATCCTTTGCGTGCATATAGGAGGGAAAGACAAATCCTGAATTCGTAAAAAGCAAGTCACTGATCGGGCCTTAGAGTCGCTGATCTCTGGGAAAGATCAGGGAGGCACCGTGACTTGTCTTCAGAAGAACGTCATGCAGAGTAGTCAGCTTGCTATCACTGAGCTCAACTTCAGATCACAAGCTCGCTGACTCTATCATTCAGCTTACATCAATAGATGGTGCTGATGGTTTTCTTATGGCATGACAATTTGTCTTTCAGGGGATACTTAGCTGATGTCAGCTCTTGCTGATACTGAACGGAGTCAGTCATCAACAGTCGCTGATTGCCCAAACTGTCAGCGATAAAGAATCGCTGAAGCAGTGAACTTCATCTTTCAGCAGTGCTAAGTATTTTACAGAAGATAGATAAAGGATCATTGGTATTTCACAAAGTCTTAGGAAGACTGGATCAACAAAATCCAACGTCTTCGAGCTTCGCAAGTTCCATCGATGCCTATCCCTTCTCCTTATCCACCTCAACACCTGAGACCACCGTTTCGTCCTCAGTTCAACGCCTCAGTGCCTTTACCAAATAAGCAGCCGAACTTTGTACGACCATCCATGCCTTATAGTCCACCCGGATTCACATTTGGTCCCTTTAACAACATCTCTCAACAAATTCCTATCCCTGGTCATATACCCACAGCTGCTAGTTCCACAGTTCATACAACAATCCCACCAAACACTGGAACTTCTTCCGGCTTTATCCCAACAATTCTAGTAACCACTGAAGATCCTCTAAACGTACGATTGAAATCTTTGGAGGAACAAAACCAAAAGTTGTTCGCATTACTTGCAAAATTACCCGGAGCAGCAGTACCTGTCGAAGTCGAGCCTAAAACCGGATTTCCAGCGTTTGCAACAAAATATTCTGGAGTCACCGATCCAGTCGAACATGTCGCACAATATAAGCAACTCATGTGGACAGTTCCTATACCAACACAATACCAAGAAGTTTGCATGTGCAAAAGCTTCGGATCTACTTTGACAGGAGCAGCACTACAATGGCTTATCAATCTAAAGCCAAAGAGTATTTAATCCTTTGTTGAATCGGTAAACCAATTCACCCGACAGTTTGCTAGCAGTCGTAAGATGGAGAAACAGACCAGTGATCTATATTACGTCGTACACAAACCAGGAGAAACAATTCTCGACTACTTCAACAGATTCAACGCAGCTATAATTGAAGTAAAAAATTGTGACGTAAAGACTGCAATCGAGGCGTATAAACGTGGGTTGGAAGATTCATCTAGATTATATCTAGAACTAATGAAATACCCACCAGAAAATTTTGACGACGTACGAGCTAGAACGCTAGCTTTCGTGAGAATAGAAGATGATGCTCTCTTTCGACGAAAGCATTCCAGCGAGAAGAAACCTCTTAGTGCACATAAACACAATTTCAAGCACAAAAGAGTAAACAGGATTGGAAACCCTCTACACGAGTCAAAAACTTGACCAAGCAAAGGTACCGTTAAAATACGTTATCCAGAATTCTCTACCTACAATATTGCAAGTACATCCAAAGATCTAGTGGATTCACTACCAAAGATTGATGCAAACGTACGTTGGCCAAAGAAATCCGACAATCCAAGCAAGGACAAAGATCAAAACAAATGGTGCGATTTCCACGAGGATCATGGCCATACGACGGATGAATGCATCAGCCTTAAGAAGGAGATTTTGTATTTGAAGTCGAAAGAACATCTTAAAGGTGTCATCCCTCACGAACAAGGAAGACCAGCATCTCCAGCTCATGCTAAAGTCATAAATTGCATCACCGGAGGATCAGAAGTATGCGGTCTTACGAATTCTGCAGCCCAAAGACATGCACGAGACGGTCCAGACGAGCGCCCTATCCCCGATGAAGTCAAGTCGAAGGCCGAAAAGGAGCTCGACGCAATGACAATAGCGTTCGACAAAGATGATACTGAAGGGGTCCATCATAAACATCATGACGCTCTAGTCATACAATTGACCATCGGAAACTGTTTGACTAAGAGAATATTGATCGATGGAGGCAGCTCTGCTAACGTTATTTTTGCAGATACTCTTAAAGTCATGGGAATTGAACGATCAGAAAGCGTACGACGAAGCACTACCCTGATTGGATTTAATGGAGACTCGATGAACACTCTCGAATAAAAATCATCTTACCTGTCTTCGCTAAAGGGATCAACAAACAAACAAAGTTCAACGTTATAGACTGTCAATCGGCCTATAATGTTATTCTTGGAAGACCTTGGATCCACGAAATGAAAGCAGTGACTTCGACGTACCACCATAAGATCAAATTTCCTTCTCCTTGGGGAATTCAAGAAATCGCCAGTGAATAGAAGATCGCTAGAGAATGTTATAAAATCACCATGAAGACAAAGCCGCAGGACATCTAGCAATTACAGAGCCAGGATGGGAAAAGGTCGAACGACGATCTTCGACTAGAAGAAATCGTGCTCGATCTTGAACATCCTGATCGAAAAGTCTTCGTAGGAGCCTCACTCCCCCCTGACATAAAAAACACAATTATATCCTTTTTGCAGGAACATTCAAACTATTTTGCTTGGTCGCATGAAGATATGGTTGGGATAGATCCTAACGTCATATCACACAAATTAAACGTAGACCCTACTTTCAAGCCAATAAAGCAGAAGCGTCGTAAGTTCGCACCTGAGCGCAACAAAGTAATCAACGATGAAGTCGATAATCTGCTTAAGACTGGCAAGATAAGGGAGGTCAAGTATCCGGACTGGTTGGCAAACGTGGTCGTCGTACAAAAGAAAAACGGGAAATGGCGAGTTTGTATCGATTTCACAGACTTGAACAATGCTTGTCCAAAAGATCCTTTTCCGTTACCTCACATTGATGCAATGGTCGACGCGACGGCAGGACATGAATTACTCACATTCATGGATGCGTATTCTGGATACAATCAAATTTTGATGCATACGGACGACCAAGAAAAAACTGCGTTCATGACAGACAAAGGCATATACTGTTACAAAGTAATGCCATTTGGTCTTAAGAATGCAGGTTCGACGTATCAAAGATTGGTGAACATGATGTTCAAGGAACATCTAGGACGAACGATGGAGGTTTATATCGACGACATGCTCGTAAAGTCAGAACGATCGATCGACCATGTATCACATCTGAAGCAATCGTTCGACATCCTACGACAATACAAGATGAAGCTCAATCCAACAAAATGCTCTTTCGGAGTACGAGCGGGAAAATTCTTGGGATATCTGGTGACGCAACGAGGAATCGAAGCAAGCCCAGAGCAAGTGAAAGCCATTTCTGAAATACAATCTCCGAGAAACGTCAAAGAAGTTCAGAAACTGACACGACACGTGGCTGCTTTAAACCGATTCATCTCACGATCATCGGATAAATGGCACCTGTTCTATAATGTCCTTCGAAAGAACTAGGGATTCCAGTGGACGAACGACCATGAGAAGGCTCTACAAGATTTAAAGCAATATATGGTCTCCCCACCATTATTGACTAAGCCAGTCGAAGGTGAAAGTTTACAGTTATACCTAGCGGTGAGCAATAATGCGACGAGTGCGGTACTCGTACGAGAAGAAGATCAACAGCAACGACCGATTTATTATGTAAGCAAATCTTTTCTCGACGTAGAAACCAGGTACACGTCAATGGAAAAATTACTACTAGGTCTCGTGACTGCTGCGAAAAAGTTAAGACATTACTTTGAGTCACATCATATTATTATCGTAACTAACTATCCACTTAAGACTGTCCTACGAAAGCCCGAGCTAACAGGACATCTAGCCAAGTGGAATATTAATCTCAGTGGGTTCGACATCGAATTCAAACCCAAGACGGCGATAAAATCACAAGCATTGACAGACTTTGTAGCAGAATTCAGTCCTGGATTAGAACCAATGGCGTGCGACGAAATTGTGACGATTCAAGACAACCAACCTTGGTTACTCTATGTCGATGGATCCTCGAACATACGAGGAGCAGGACTAGGTGTTGTCTTAAAATCCTCACAAGGGGGAAACATGGTGTACTCCATACGATGCGAGTTCAAGGCCACAAACAACGAAGCAGAATATGAAGTCTTGATCGCTGGATTGGATATAGCTCAGAAACTGGGGGCAAAACACCTGGACGTACGAAGTGACTCCTTATTAGTGGTAAATCAAGTAAATGGAGATTTTCAAGCAAAAGACTCAAAGATGATGAGCTATCTCAAGGTCGTCAAGGAACAAATCGCACGATTCGACCATTTCTCAACAGAGCAAATCCCAAGAGATCAAAACACTCAAGCTGACGCATTAGCCAATTTGGGATCCGCATTCAATGACCCATTTTTGGAAAGCATCCCTATACTTCATCTTACGATGCCAGCAATCGAAATGAAGGAAGAAGTACAGGTGAATGAAGAAATTTACAACTGGTCGCTCGATATATGGAACTATCTCAAGCACGATAATCTTCCTGAAGATAAGATGGAAGCTCGAAAAACAAGATCCAAAGCTTCACGATATACGATCTTTGAAGATCAGCTCTATCGAAGATCAACATCTGGTCTTCTCTTACGATGCGTCGTAAGTCAAGCTCAAATGAATCAAATTCTCCAAGAAATGCATGACAGAGAATGTGGAAACCACGCAGGGGGCAGACGTCTTGCTAACAGGATCTCGCGACAAGGATACTATTAGCCAACTTTACGAGAAGATGCAATAAGGTATGTCCAACGATGCGATGCCTGTCAAAGTATGACTCATCGACCGTCCGAACCTTTGCATTCTGTTTTAATTCCTTGGCCATTCATGCGATGGGGAATGGACATCGTGGGAAAGTTACTCCCTGCTCCTGGACAGAAAGTATATCTACTTGTGCTTACTGATTATTTCTCGAAGTGGATAGAAGCCGTTACTTTTTCGCAGGTCAGGGATAAGGAAGTCATATCCTTCATCCAAAATAACATTATTTACAGATTTGGAGTGCCATCCGAAATCATGTGCGACAACGGCTCACAGTTCATAAGTGATAAGACTCGCACGTTCTGTGAAAGACGTGGGATCAAATTAGTCACTTCTACTCCAAGGTATCCTCAGTCTAACGGTTTGGCCGAATCAAGCAACAAAGTCATCATCAATTCAATCCGTAAAAGACTGAAAGGAGCAAAAGGTAAATGGTTGGAAGAACTACCTTTCGTCCTATGGGCAAATCGAACGACACCAAGAACATCAACATGACAGCCTCCATATTCTTTAGTATATGGATGTGAAGCTGTGCTGCCAGTCGAAGCCCAGATACCCGTCGCCAGAAATCGTACGTTCGATCAAAATGCTATAAATTTATCCTACGATCTGGATGCCCTAGAAAAATTACGAGAAAAAGCATTGCGTACGATGGCTGCACAGAAAGGGAACTATTGAACGATATTTCAACAAAAAGGTTAAGGCCAAAATCTTCCAAGTTGGAGATTATGTCTTACGACATGTGTTTCAGAACACTCAAGAGCAAAACGCTGGAAAACTTTCCATCAAATGGGAAGGACCATACGTAATTTCCAAAGTTGTTGGAAATGGAGCATACAGACTTACGACAATGGAAGGTATGGAAATCCCACGTAGTTGGAATGCCCATCACCTCAAAAGATACTATTTCTAACCTATTTACATACGATTTATTCTTCACTATCCATTACTGACTTAAGCATCGGAGCGCCGTTTGACAAGCCAACGGCCACCCCTTAGTCATCTTTTCTTTGCAGGTATCGCACGATAAGTCGCATGAATCGCATGATAAAACGCAAGTATCGCACGATCATCGCAAGTATCGCACGATTTAATTGCATGTTTATCGCAAGTATCGCACAACATAAATCGCATGAGTTGCAAGTTAAATGCTGTAACGCACGATTGTATCGCAAGAGCGCAAGACAATTCGCCAGTCGCACGAATACTCTTATGAGTACAAAAGAAACGTTTCTAATTTTCTTAAGGCCTAAGTCGCACGATAAACAAAAGCATGCAATAACAAAAAAGTTAAAAACGCAAGTCATGCAAGTCATAAAGCTAAAACGCAAGTCATCCAGATATAAACGCACGATATAAAACAAAAGGTCATTGACTACTATTCAAAATGTCAGCCAAAATGGCATAGTACATAAACGATACGATTAAAAAAACTAAACTTCAGGGACGTCGGATGACGAAGGATCGACGACAGAAATTTCTTCGACATTGGTTTGAACCTCAGGTTGGGATCCAGGAGCCTTTTCTTTAACATCCCCCTCCCCAGCAACCAAGGCTTCAACTTCATTGGGTTTATCGTCTGTCGTCCTTTCCTCCTCGAGATCTTTGAGATCATCGTCATCCAGGAGATCTTCAGATCCCATTAGATCTCGAAAAGAAGCTACCTCGTCACTCGCCATTTTTGGAGTAACGGTCCCGGCAACCACACGACGCATAAGCGCAGCTCGTGCGACTACTCGGACCAAGGCAGCATCGTCTTCAAGCTCCTGGATCTTTGATGAAAGACCTTCCTCTCTTTCGACACTCTCAGGCAGCTGCCTTTCCAGATTTTTCGTACGATCCAGATAGATCTTCATACGTTCACGTTGTTCAGCCTGGAAGCGCTCCATCACGTCGATCTTCGACTCCAAGTCCCCGATAAAGACATTCTTGGAGTCGACATCCTGAGTCAACTGGGCTGCTTTCTTTTTGGCCTTCTCAACCTCCTTCTTAGCTTGCTTTGTGTCGGCCTGGTTGGCCGACATCTCCTCTTTAAATTTAGCCATCCTCGAATGGAGGCTAAGGCTAGTCTGGAGGGCCTGCAAAGAAGAAAACGAAGTGTTAAATAACGTATGATTGAAATAAAAAAAAGTCGTACGATCTAAACAAAATCAGGAAACCTACCAAATAGGACAAGCCAGCGACGGACGCATCCAGATCTTCGATTTCCACTTGCTCCATACGCGCCTTTTGAGCAGGGCAGTGGAATTGATCTAGGACAGGAAAGATAGACGCCGTCCTAATAACGTCGTCCATCATGAAACTTGAGGGCATCTTAATGGTCATGGTCGTAAGACCAGACTCTTTGACACCCTTGCCTTTGTCAACCTTCGGAGAAGATTGACTAGACATGCCCTCCGCCTTCGCAGGAGAAGCAAAACTACGAGGAACCGCCTCTATCCCACCTTCCGCCTTTTATTTGGCTTCCTTAGGAGGGGTATCCACTTAAACGAATGACGACCTCGTTCGTTTAGCCACCAAATTATCTGCAGCCGTAGCCTTCCTCTTAACAGCTCTAGCGGCCGCCTCCATCTGCGATGACTTCTTCTTACCCGCAGAACCTACAAGAAAAGAGAATCTTGGTTAAAAACGTACGATGTTTAAATAAAGAACATACGATTTTTACCTTCCATATCTTTCGACTCGAGAATTTGGACCTCCGGTTCTACGTCGCTCTCCTCACCACCCTTTGATGTACGAAACGTACGATCAGTTATACTATATCGCAAGAACTGCTCACCCGCTTCGGTAGTTTCCTCAAACGCAAAGTTGATTGCTGTACAAAAGATATAAAATCAGAAATTATATATAAATTAATAAATCAAAGGAGTAAATAAAATTCTATTTACCATTCGAGTTCCATTCTGGAACGACCCAATAATCATCATCAACAGAGGACATTCAAACAAAAACGTATCGGGATTTCCATCCTCGATCGTTCACTTGGGTGCCATGAACAAGCATAGCATCACTCCTAGCCCTTGGAAATAACCCGTAACGATTATAGGGTTTCCTCATTACGTTGTAGGCAGTGAGAAGGTCGTCGACCGAAAACTCAGGACGGCCCCAATTCCTCGTCACCCGTTCGATCACTTGGATGACACGCCAGAATTGGGGCATCAGTTGCCCCGGAGATAGGTTAAATCAAGTCATGAAGGCTCGAGATAAAGGGGAGTACGGCCATCAAAATCCAATCTTAAATGGGTACTCAAACAGGGCAAAAAACCCCGTCGGTGCATCCTCCGGCGGGATTTCTCCGACCACTCTAATCTGAGCACCCCTCCAGCAACCCCGCAATCTCTCTTAACTCCCCTACTTCTAGACTCTCAGTAATCGAACTCCTAACTTCGTTCGACATAACGAAATCTAACCGGTCTAAGCTACTTCGCAAACGAGTAAACCTAAGAACGTCTAGACCCTTATTGCTCTTTTTGCAATTGACTTAAGGCGCGTGAACTAAAGGGGAAAGGGTACCTTATATGCTCTAATCGCTCGAAATCCTTGCCGAATTTGGAAACGGAGTATGATCGGTCAAATAAGTCCGACGATTAGTCGAACGATATTACTATATATGTCGTACGACACCACTGACAAATAGACGTACGAAGAGTTTGTTCTTATTACAGATTATCATATCTAACAATTGTACACCTTCGAAGAAGTCTGAGATCGAGTACTATGCCATGCTCGTTGGAGTTCATCATTACAACGGTCATAATCCAGTCATAACTCTTCCATTAACGACATCATCAAGAGGTCGACCGTTACAAGCAAGACTTCCGCGACAGTTACGATTTAAGCATTAATGATCAACAAATCCGCTGGACGATTATTACCAAGCACCTATAAAAGAAGGATCAAGCTCTCAATTGACAACTACTGAAGCATTCTCGAAGACTACAAGCTATACACTTATTACTTTGATAATCAGTTGTAATTTACATTCGATTCTATTGTTTATTCCATTGTACACCGTGCGACTGAAGCTGTAATCTTAAAGGATATCACCCCTGCTTGGTGATCATAGTGCATTGTCGACTTATTCTTAAGTCGACCGCAGGTTTTTTCCTCCGTCGTGAGGTTTTTCTGCGTCATTAAATCGTCCTTGTTATTTAATTTTTATACGTACTTATTGTTAGGATTATGTGCGAGACAGTAACAGGGTTACCGTATCCAATGTTATAAGACACTAGTAGGTCACACCGCTGCACACTAAACAAGAGGATGTTTGGATTACTTGGTTGAGAGAAATAATTAATCGTTTATTAATTATAAAAGAAGAGAGAAAGAAATAAATAATTAGCTGAATTATTTATTTATATAAATTAATTAATCAGTTGAATTAATTAATAAAGAGATAAATATGGAATATATATATTTAATTATCAGGTTGATAATTATAAGAGTATTTCATATGGTATCAAACACTGCCTTATTAGTTAATATAAATAAAGGCATAAGGTTTGATTGAATGATAACTGATTTTGATAATTCACAAAATCACTCTCTCTCTCTTTCTCTCTCTACCGCCGGCGACCATAAGCAAGAAGGCGAGAACCGAAATTTTCTCGTTTTGAATAGTAATCCTTGGTGGTCTAGCAACTGTTCCTCGAGACGTGTCAGTAGCGGTGTACCCCCTACAAGCCTTCTGGAATTTTATTCTCAAGAGGTAAATCGTAAAACCTCGCTAAATTGTATCTGTTTATGGTTAGGATTGGATCCTCGATTGGGAATCGTTTTTAGTTTCCGCTGTGCATGTTTTAGTCTGCGATTCCCAACAGTGGTATCAGAGCCACTTCCTAAACCTATCAGATCAGGTTTATTGATTAGGATTGTTAAAAATTTGATTTTTATATGTGTTTTAGATTTATAAAAATTGAATTTTTCTAAAAACCTAAACGTTTTTCGAAATCAATGATGGAACGGCGGCAGTTAGCCGGCCGAGCCACCACACCATCGCATAACCACCACCGTCGGCTCCACAGGTAGTGGTGGCCGACGGCTGTCCTCTCGCTGCAACCATCACACCGCGCCACAGATGGTGGCTGCGGCTGTGGTCTGTCGGTTACGCCGCACCACCGTTTGTGGTGGCGGTGGCAATCGACGATGGCGGTTGTTTTTATACACCATGTATGGTAGCAGTGGCGATTGGAAGCAGGATCGACGAAAACCACCACCGCACCACCGATTTTGGTAGCGGTGGTGTCGATCGAACCAAAAACCCCATCGGCGAAGAGTAGCCACGATCGACCACCTAGGCGGTGGCGATCGTTCGGGGGCAATTGGAGGCAGCGGCGATCGCCGCCTGCCTGTCGAATCGAAACCGGCCGCACCACCAGTCACGGTGGTGGCGGCGTTCGTTGTTCTCGTCGCAAGATCGCGGCGGCGGTGGTGGCCTTCCAGCCACTGCTGTCGCCGACGGGTTATGATTGAGGTGGGCGGCGGTGGTGGCTTCATAGCTGCTGTCGTCGCCGGACTTCATGGTGGCAGCAGAAGTCGCCGCTGCCGGCGGCGATTATTGGTGGTACGGGCGACGGCGGTGGCGGTTGAGTCATCATCGTCGCCGACGATAGAAGAAACCCCGATCGCCGGCCACGTTTTGGCGGGTCGGTGATAATTCGAGGTCATAGTTCGTTCCGATAGTTTATCGTTAACAAGTCTCAGTTGGGATTTGTCTCCGGATAGATTTCGAAAAAGGAATCGTTTTTAATCAGATTAGGTTAAAACGATTCAGGATAAGTTTTAATTAATTGTTTTAATTAATTAGGTGTATAATTATTAAATTAAAATTCAGTTGTATTTTAATTTGTTTAATTATGTTGAGTCATAGCTGAACCCTTTTGACCCGTGGTTGTGTTTTACTTTATTTATCCGTTTTATTCGTTGGGAGGCCTGCGTGCCATTTACAACCCTTTTGTAATTTTAATGTTTTATTAGACTAGTTGGGAGGCCTGCGTGCCATTTTAACCCATTTGTAATAATTATTTTAATTACATCAAGACGGAGACAAGACGACGGCCATGGATCTCGGAGCCAGTGGGAGTGCCAGAAGTTGAAGACTTTTGTCACTTAGGGATTGAGACCGTTGGTTTTGTGTTGGCTCACAAAACAACATTAGTTTAAGGGTTTAAGCTATGACTGTGCTGTTTATATTTAAATTGCGTGGTTGTTTAATTTACGTAATTATTATTAAATATAAATTGCCCCTTTTTGAACGGATTGTTTAAAAATTAAAAGGATACAAATACAGTTAGTGTTTGGATCCAGTTTTCAAAGTTTTTGAAAAAGGAAACTGGCAATCTAGACCCTTGTTAAAAATCATAGATTAGTAAGTGCAACCCACTTTAGGGGCACTTCCGGTGTAAGGTACATAGGGCGTTGTAAGTGCACACACTATGAACGCCCGTGTTCAAACCGAAACTGGAAGGAGATAAAACTCTGCGAATTATCTCCGGGTGGTACCGGCCAGAGTTTGTCCAGGTCCCGGGTGGTGCAATCTATTTTGGTAATTATTTATTCACTGGGTGGTACCAGGCCAAAATGCACTAGAGGGACTAAATATGCACGGATTATTGATATCCGATGTCCCGACGATCTAGAAGTCGTTTTTCCAGATAGGAAATACGATTGGTATAGTGTTACCTACCATAGATCGCATGAGTCGGTATGACATGATCACATGCTTCCCGACACATGTGAAATATGGATTCTAGTCTAATAAATTTATTTTAAGGGTGATAATTTATTAGAATTATATAATTATAAACTAAAACTGGAATTTTATATTCTTCTGTAGATGTCTCAAATTAGTATTCCGTTTTATTCACCTGAAGAGTCACTTCGCCTTATTACGGGCAAGTGGAAGCTTACGGGCCATAACTTTCCAGTTTGGAAGTTACACTTGAGGAACGTTTTATGTGCCCAGGATAAGCTTTATGTGATCAACAAACCCGTATCACGACCTAAAAGCAATGCCCCTGAAGAGGAATTTGCTGAGTATTTTAGATACTTGACAGATGAATCGGATGTAATGTCCATTCTGATTTTCTCTATGTCACCCGAGTTCACGGGAGATTTAAGAGTTAAATCATGTCACGAGGTTGTGAGAGATGTGGAGAATCAGCTAGGTCTCTACAAGCACACGGGAAAGCTATTGATCATGCAAGAGATTCTCTCCCTGAAGCTACAGAAGGGTCAGTCAGTTAAAAACCATCTTGTTGATATGAGAAGGCTTTTTAAATGTTTATCACGTCTGGGGTACAAGATGACTCAGGAAGAGTTAGTGTATCTCATGTGGTTCTCCCTCACAAAGGAAGTTCAGGACACAGCTAGTGCCTACATGAAGGAACCAAAGAGCGACGTGGATAAAGTTCATGAAGATATCCTGGCCAGTCTAGAGCCAGTACCCGAACCTGCGAATCTCATGGACACTGACATGATAGATGAGCTGGGAGATCTGAGTTGCCCAGAGTGCGGCAGCGAGGATATTTGCGAGCACTCGATGAATATCGACCAGATGGATATCGGTTTACCCGATACTCCAGGTATCTTTATGATAGATTGCTTAATCACTTCTTATGAATCATGGGTAATTGATACAGGCAGTGGTAACCACATTTGTAATCATTTACAGGGATTCACTAGAAGAAAGACTCTGAGGAAGGACCGTTCGAACCTACGAGTGGGCGAAGGCACTCCGTTGATTGCTGAAGCCGTGGGATCTTATAGTCTTAGTTTACCCTCGGGTCTAGTTTTGGAACTGAATAATTGTTATTATATTCCAAATATGATTAAGAATGTATTGTCTTTTGATTTGTTGGTAGACCAAGGCTTTTACTATAAATATTTTATAAAATGATTTCGGTTTTTAAAGATAATATTTTCTATTTTAAAGCTACACCCGTAGATGGTCTATACACTGTAAATCTTAAAGACAACAATAGTGAAATCTATCATATAAGTAAGCGATCCAAGGATATTGAGGATCAGACTTACCTCTGGCATTGTCGTTTGGGCCATATAAACAAGAAACGCGTTGAACTACTCCTAAAGGGAGGTTTTCTTGGCAATTTCGATTACAAACCTTTTGATAATTGCGAATCTTGTTTATCTGGTAAAATGACAAAGCAACCTTTCAACAGTGAGAATGAAAGGGCTACTGACTTGCTTGAAATAATCCACACAGATGTATGTGGACCTTTCAGTCATGTAGCAAGAGGAGGATACCGGTACTTCATTAACTTCACTGACGACTTCAGTAGGTATGGATATGTCTACTTGATGAGACATAAATCTGAAACCTTTGAGAAATTCAAGGAATATCAGAATGAAGTACAGAATCTACTTGACAAGAGGATCAAGTTCTTACGGTCAGATCGTGGTGGCGAATATCTCAGTGATGAGTTTGACAATCATCTGATGGAGTGTGGGATTGTATCCCAACTTACACCTCCGTATACACCTCAGATGAACGGTGTATCAGAGAGGAGAAATCGTACCTTACTTGACATGGTACGAACGATGATGTGTCATTCTTCGCTGCCAGTATCATTCTGGGGACACGCGCTCGAAACAGCAGCACACATACTGAACAGAGCGCCAACAAAGTCGGTAGAAAAGACTCCATACGAGTTATGGAAGGGTAAGAAACCCAACATATCTTTTCTGAAAATTTGGGGTTGTGAGGTTTACGTCAAACGACCTACTTCAGAAAAACTCAAACCCAAATCCGACAAGTGTTTCTTCGTTGGATATCCTAAGACCACCGTGGGATATTATTTCTACAACCCTGAAGAGAACAAAGTGTTTGTTGCTCGAAATGGAAAATTTCTGGAAGAAAAGTTTCTCAGTTTAGAGAACACCAGAAAGGATGTAGATCTACAGATAGTAGACGAAGAAAACACTACACCAGTTGTTGAGCCAGAAATTCAACATAATAATGTTGAACCTCAATCAGAGCCGATTGAGGAAGTGCAAGCACAAGACCTTCGCAGATCCAGCAGGGTAAGACAAGAACCAGATAGGTATCTTGGGTTTCTAGTCTCCCAAGATAGCGGAGACTTAAATGAACCAACATCCTATGGAGAAGCTGTGTCAGGCAGTGAGTCTGAACAATGGCAGGAAGCCATGAAGGCCGAGATGCAATCCATGTATGACAACCAAGTCTGGGAGTTAACTGATTTGCCACAACACTGTAAGGCTGTTGGACGCAAATGGGTTTTCAAGAAGAAAACCGACATGGATGGAAATGTACACACCTTCAAGGCCAGACTGGTCGCAAAAGGATTCACACAAACTCATGGTATCGACTATGATGAAACCTTTTCACCAGTGGCCATGTTAAAATCAATTAGGATTCTAATGGCCATCTCAGCGTACTTTAACTACGAGATTTGGCAAATGGACGTCAAGACAGCCTTTCTGAATGGAAAGTTAACAGAAGACGTCTATATGGAACAACCAGAGGGGTTCGAAGATCCTAAGAATCCTAATAAGGTGTGTAAACTGCTAAAATCTATTTATGGATTAAAGCAAGCATCTCGAAGCTGGAACTTACACTTTGATGAACGAATCAAAGAGTTTGGCTTCGCTAAAAGTGAGTTCGAGCCATGTGTTTACACTAAGTTCAGTGGGAGCATAGTAACCTTCCTGGTCTTGTATGTAGACGACATACTACTCATAGGAAACGACGTACCAACTTTACAGAGTGTTAAAGAATGGTTAAGTAAATGTTTCCAGATGAAAGACCTTGGAGAAGCCGCTTATATACTAGGTATAAAGATCTATAGAAACAGATCTAAGCGGCTTATCGGACTTAGTCAGAGTACATACATTGACAAAGTACTGAAGAGATTCAGGATGGATGAATCCAAGAAAGGATTCATTCCAATGCAACATGGCATAGTGTTAAGCAAAACACAGTGTCCTGTTTCTAATGAAGATCAGGACAGGATGAAATCGGTCCCATATGCTTCTGCAATTGGATCGATTATGTATGCCATGTTATGTACTAGGCCCGATGTTGCTTACTCAGTAAGTGTTACGAGCAGATACCAACAGAATCCAGGTGAGCCCCATTGGGTGGCTGTCAAGAACATTCTCAAACATCTGAGAAGAACGAAAGAAATGTTCTTGGTCTTTGGAGGTTCTGAGGATGAAATTAGTGTCACAGGATACTCTGACGCTAGTTTCCAGACCGACAGAGATGACTTCAGGTCACAGTCAGGGTACGTCTTTACCCTAAACGGAGGTGCGATCTCGTGGAAGAGCTCGAAGCAGGACACAATTGCAGACTCAACTACAGAGGCAGAGTACATTGCAGCATGTGATGCGGCAAAGGAAGCTGTCTGGCTGAGGAATTTTCTATCGGATCTCAGAGTGGTTGCCAGTATCTCGAGACCGATAGATATATTCTGTGATAACTCAGGAGCCGTGGCGCAAGCAAAGGAACCTAGAGAGCATCACAAGTCGAGACACGTGCTCAGAAAGTATCACCTCATCCGAGAGATCATTGGAAGAGGAGATGTAAGAATATGCAAAATTCCAACAGAAGACAATGTCGCAGATCCGCTGACAAAGCCACTAGCAAGGGCAAAGCATGAGGCACATGCGAATTCCATCGGGATGCAGTACCTGGAAGCCAGTAGCTAGTACTTAGTTTATTAATTATTACTATAGTCTAATTTAGAAACAATGTAATCATGTAAAGTTTTATTTCACAGTGTGTTGGAAATAAATGGAGGTTTTAATTTCATGATTGTTCTAAATTAACTATTTTTCGCATATTTAACGTATCCTTGATTCTACAAAGTCTTGTATGAAATCTAAATTTCCGTAGCCACTTATTGAAATGGGAATTTCAATAGGGAGTTTAACGCTATTATAAATACTTGATGATTTATTCAAAGCAGAGAATAAAAGCACAAGTGATGTGACCAAGTATTTGTAGATACTCATCAGAGTGTTTGGGTATTGGAAGTGACCAGTAATCAAGTCTGCTTCATGGAGCCTTAGTCATAGGCACTGACTTGATAGGTTGTCCTTAGACCTGAGATACTTGGTTTGGGGAACACGAGGACCACTGTACTCTTAGCACGTACTAACGCTGCACCGTAACTGGGTGGCTATACGGGACGTGACTAGATGCAGCGGAAGCCGTGGATCCAAATGCAAGTAGTCAAGAAGGGATTTGCACCTCTTTCAAAAGAGAGAGATTTCCGGGCCCCTTGACGATTAAGATTGGCAGAAAACGCGTGGCCACGCTCGGATAGAATAACAGGGGTTATTTAGTAATATCCGTTACTGCAGGCAATCGAAATCAGAGTCAAGAAATACTTGATTTTAAGAAATGAATCCTCCACTCCATGTCTTAAATCACTTTAGAAATATCGTGTGCAAAAGGAATGAACCTGTGTACAAATTCAGTCGAGAATTGTATCTCTGGATGTAAGAGATCTTATAACCTGGTTAACCTAAGTGTCTGGCTAGGGACCTCCTTAAGCTAATGGTAACAGACATAGTTACATGTCTAGCACAAGTGGGAGTCTGTTAGGATTATGTGCGAGACAGTAACAGGGTTACCGTATCCAATGTTATAAGACACTAGTAGGTCACACCGCTGCACACTAAACAAGAGGATGTTTGGATTACTTGGTTGAGAGAAATAATTAATCGTTTATTAATTATAAAAGAAGAGAGAAAGAAATAAATAATTAGCTGAATTATTTATTTATATAAATTAATTAATCAGTTGAATTAATTAATAAAGAGATAAATATGGAATATATATATTTAATTATCAGGTTGATAATTATAAGAGTATTTCATATGGTATCAAACACTGCCTTATTAGTTAATATAAATAAAGGCATAAGGTTTGATTGAATGATAACTGATTTTGATAATTCACAAAATCACTCTCTCTCTCTTTCTCTCTCTACCGCCGGCGACCATAAGCAAGAAGGCGAGAACCGAAATTTTCTCGTTTTGAATAGTAATCCTTGGTGGTCTAGCAACTGTTCCTCGAGACGTGTCAGTAGCGGTGTACCCCCTACAAGCCTTCTGGAATTTTATTCTCAAGAGGTAAATCGTAAAACCTCGCTAAATTGTATCTGTTTATGGTTAGGATTGGATCCTCGATTGGGAATCGTTTTTAGTTTCCGCTGTGCATGTTTTAGTCTGCGATTCCCAACACTTATTATCGACTGAAATTCCTTTCTCACGATGGTTAAGCCTCACACATTTTCACTCGACAATCGACTTGTGTAATTTTTTACATAAACAGTTATCACTTAACTTGAAGAATAGTAGCTATTTTATTGCTTTCAATTTCCTGCTTTCTACTTTATGCATTTACTTTCACGTATTTTATTTTCCCGTCTTTAATTTTCCGTCTAGTGTAATTTTAATTTAAATGCAAGTTACTTTCAGTTATTTCTTTTCTACTATCATGCATTTTATTTTTGTTATGAGCTAAGCACCCTTTTTGGTGTAGGTGTGAGTCAACTTGAGAATAGTAGGGAACACTTTGGGTGTTACCGTAATCTCTAATTCTTAACGCTTGGTCACCTGAACCGAAGCTTATTTTCGATACTAATAAACAGGCCATTTTGATGGGTCGTGTTAGACCTCAGATCTAGAGATGGGCGGGTCCGAAATACGGTTTAGATGATACACGAAGAGCTCGAGAGGGCCTTTGATAATCACGCAGAGATGCGGGTTTTTGTATGATTTGCTAAGGTTCAGTAAGCCAGTCGGGATTTGTATCACAAAGAGATTTGGGTATAAATCCCCATACTCAGTGGAACTTGATTTTGATATCTACTTAGTTAAATTGGCAAGATTAAGAATCGGCAATTATCGTAACTTTATGGACACGTTTCGGCATATTCTATAAAAATCTATTTTCGAGAGATCGAGGTTTTTATAGTTGTTTTTATGCATACATTTGTCTAACCATTGCAGCTTACATTTTTCTCAAGGAAAACTTACACCTATACCCAATCTTTATTTATCTGTTAAGTTCGTACTTTTTACCAACAAACCGACAAAATTTCTGATACACAACTTGTGCAAGAAGTTCACAAAAATCTTTATTTCTTAGTCAAGTTCAGTCCCTGAGGTTTCGATACTCGGTATTTTCACCGTTATACTACTTATAGCGAACTCAATATTAGTGTGCACTTGCATTAATATTGTGAAATATTAAAGTTCAAATTGAGCAATAGTGTTTCCAGCTATCATATATATATATATATATAAAAGAGATGAACCTCATATATTATTAATATACACATACCCCATTACCATTACCATTACCATCACAACCTGCAACTATATATATATATATATATATGAGAGAGAGAGTGAGAGACAACCCCATATGATATATATGTATATACCCGCTGCTTTGGTCGTTCACCTCTCACCCCTCCACCCTCGTTAGATTAAACCCATTAATAGTATTTAAGAAGACGACGAGGTTGTAGGTGATGATAGAGTGAGATAAAAACGACGTGTGTGGTGTGTTGTGGGTTTCCATACGAGTGATACTGGTGATGGTGAAAAGGAGATGGGAGGGAGGTCATAGGTTATGGTGGGGAAAGTGAACATGCCTTCACCGGTCGACAAGCGCGTACTCGTATTTACGATGGAGGTCCATGTATATATATATATATGTATATAAACATTTGTGTGTTTGTGGTTCTATATATATAAATAATTAAATATACATAGTGATGACGTTTGGTCAAGTGGAACATTGAAAAGGAAGAGAAAAAGACATAAAGATGGGCATTTTAGACTTTTTACCACTAAATTAACTTTGTTAATGGAATCTGTTAGATTCAGGGATCCTACTAGTGCAAAGTTGAATACCACAGGGACGCGATTCATAATTTCTTAAGTTTAAGGACCATAGTAGTAAAAAAAATGAAAACCACAAGGACCAAATCCGTAATTTATTCAAAAAATATGAAGAATAAAAGGGTAAAATTGCATACTTACCCTTGCCACATGGCACGTGATGCCATCTTCAGTTACATGCAGTTATTGGGAAAGGACTAGAACTAAACAGAATTTATACCATAAGGGGTTATCTTTTATTTGTAAAAGAGATGACAATTGAAATACGCAATTTATCTTAATTCTTTTTATATGATTTTGATTTCCATGGTATTTGGCCTAATCTTGCATCAACTTAGGTCTGACCCTCTTCTCTACTAGAGTTGATTCACTAGAGTATTCTTGACCTTGTGACAAGGTGATGGTTGCATTGATATCATTGTTAGCATCAAAAGCATGGAAAATTGATCTTAGATTTGGAATTTTGGCCATTCCTTATGGTCCGGGAATTTAGGCCATATGATCTTGGAGCTCAATTTTGTTTTCACGTTTTTGTTCATTTGGGTTTGTTTTTCCTACATGATATCTCATGAATTTCGATAGAGAACCTAGAGAAGGTGCACATGGAGAAAGTCAAAGAAAGACGATAAGGATGGAAAGGTAGAAGGCAAAAAATAGAAATAACAGTAGTAAAAGAAAAAAACACAAAGACATAGGCCAAAAGACCCACATGTGGGGCACATAACGAAACAAACCCAGAGACAGTTAAGGGGCAGAAGGAAAATCAAAACCAAACGTTACACGTCAAGGATTTTTTTTTTTTATAAGAAATGAATTGTAGGCATGAAAACCATAGGCCCGTTAGTTTGCAGGATCTGGTAAGATTCAAAATTAGATTCCGTTACATCATCATATTTAATTTAGGTACTTATAATCCATCTATTAATTATATTATAGAAATCATGAATAACATCTAAAATACATTTCTTTAATAAATCTTCTGTGCTTCAAAAAAATAAATTATCAAACCAATATTTTTCATTTTTCTGACCAATTGACCTTAAATTTTATATATTAGATATGCGACTTAGAAACTCATAAGATAATTTGCATCGTATCGTATTTGTACGTATCTGGTATAGATATAAATAAGAGTAAATAATTAGAAGACATTATTTTGATTATGACTTATATGAGTCAATTTCCCGTGTATATCGGGTCAGAGGGAGATTCATCGAAGTAGTATTGGCGTCTAAACATGTTCTAGAATATTGAGATTCTCATCTAAACTTGATACTTTTTATTTTTATTTTTTGCTTACCATTTTACCAAATAAAGAGAATAGAATGAGGAATTATATAAAATTATATTATGACATAAAATAAAATATGTTCTCGTAAGTAGTTGAGATAAAAACGAGATAAACAATTATTTAGTTTTTATTACTAACTTCTATTTAGTGGTTTTTGTTTTTTAGAAGGGTATCTGAGGCTTTACTTCGACTGATCCCGACGAGGTTCACTAACTATTAAAACATGCTGCCCTGAGTTAATCTCCAATGACCATAATTTGGAAATGCCTCGATTTTATGGCTGTTGCTGAGATAGTTTTTGTAAACATGAATAAAATTTCTAAGTAAAAAAGTTATAATCATAAGTAATGTTGCATCAAATGTAGAAAATGTCTTTTACTTGCATTTGTTATTTTTTAAAGAAAATATCTAAAATTAGATACTAAGGGGAGTTTGGTTTGCATAATAATTTATGAAGAAATGAAATCTATCAAAAGAATTAGAATTGGAATTTGAAAGAAATTGGAACATGTTTGTTCAGCTGTTTGGTTGACATAAAATGAAATAGAATATCTTAAAGGAATTAGATTATGTCTGTTTGGTTGGAATGAAATAATCACAAATGACCAAAATATCCTTTTATGTTTTAAAAAAAATACTAATAAAATATCAGTTAATAATGTTGAATGATAGTGGTTCCCAGTGGTGATGGTGGCCGGTGGCGGTTGCTGACGGTGGTGGTGTTCGGAGGTGAGGGTGGCCGGTGACAGTGGTGGGCCGATGGTGGTGGTCAAAAAAATACTAATAAAATATCAGTTAATAATGTTAAATGATAGTGGTTCCCAGTGGTGATGGTGGCCGGTGGCGGTTGCTGACGGTGGTGGTGTTCGGAGGTGAGGGTGGCCGGTGACGGTGGTGGGCCGATGGTGGTGGTCAAAAAAATACTAATAAAATATCAGTTAATAATGTTGAATGATAGTGGTTCCCAGTGGTGATGGTGGCCGGTGGCGGTTGCTGACGGTGGTGGTGTTCGGAGGTGAGGGTGGCCGGTGACGGTGGTGGACCGATGGTGGTGGTCGGATGTGGTGGTGGTGGTGGTCGAAGGTGGTGGTGGTCGTCGAGGGCGATGGCTGATGGTGGTCGTATGAGGGCATTTTTGTTATTAACAAAAGATTAAAAGGAATAAAATTCAATTTCATCTCATTTAAGAAGGAATGGGCAAATCCATAAGTGAAGAAGTTCATGGAATTGAATTCCAATCCTTAGACAACCAAACAACATGAAGCAATTTGGTCAATAGAATTAACCATTCAAATTCCACTAGATTATGTCGGATTCCAGCAAACCAAACGCCCATAAAATCAAGACAATTATACAAATGCAAGAACTAAATCCATAATCTATCATCGAAACAAATATAAAATGTTTGATATATTTAATTCAAAAATAGGATCTGAAGATTGTTTGTTGAGAATACTTTTGTAGACGTTAATATTTAGGGGGCGTTTGGTTCGTTGGAATCCGGGGGAATGTGAATGAATTGGAATGGTCAATTCCCTTGACCGAATTCGATCAGGTTGTTTGGTTGCAAACGGAATGGAATTCAATTTAATGAATTCCTTCATCCATGGATTTCATCATTCCTTCCAAGAAGTGATGGAATTCAATTTAATTCTGTTCAAAATTTTCCAAATAACAAAAATTCCCTTCAGCTACCATCAACAGCCACCACCACCACCTTCTCCGACCACCGCCACCACCACCTCCTACGGCCACCGCCACCACTGCCTCTGCCCAACGCCACCACCACCGCCTCCCACCACCGCCATCCCTACCACCGTCACCACAACCGCCTCCGGCCACCCACCATTGCCACCCTCAATGTCGCTGCCACCACCGCCTCCGGCCACCGCTACCAACAACCACTGCCGTTCACCATAAAAGGGTATTTTTGTCATTTTCAGCATTCCACTCCAATTCCTAGTAAAGCAAACAGACAGATTCCAATTCCTTTGACACATTACATTTCATTCATGTCAACAAACACTTGGTCAAACCTGATAACTTTTCATTCCTTCCAGATTCCAATTTATTTGATAGATTTCATTCCTCCAGAAATCATTCTGCGAACCAAATGCCCCTAAGAGTTTTATTAACTAAACCAATTAGAATGAAATTCGTACTTGTAAATTAAACTTCAACTAGTTAATAACCAGTCAGAATGATCCAGCCGTACCTTTGAAAAATAATGGAAGCTTGTATTCATGATGATATATAACTCCAAACTTATAGAAAAAGTGTGAAAAAAAACAAAAAGGGAAGACCATATGAAAAATAAAAGTCTAAATTGAGGACATTATAGGTCGAGAACAGAAGGCAAACACACGTTCTTATATTCTAATAAATTTTTATTTATAAAAATAAAATAGCTATTTTCTACCAAAACCTAATAAACAAAATCCAATATTCTTGGTCAAGTCAACTGTATTGGAAATCGGTGAAGAGACCGGTTCAAATTAGGGGTGTAAATAGGTCGGTTTAGGTTGGGTTTAGATTCAACCCATTTATTAATTGGGCTGAAAATTTCAATCCAACCCAACCAATTTAATTAAATGGGTTGTGATTTTCAACCCAACCCAACCTCTTCGGTTGATGGGTTGGTAGCGGATTGACCTGTTTATGTTTATCTCAAGTCTCAACCCAACCCATTAAATAAATGGGTTGAACCTGTGTTGATGCATTTAATTTAAACTTTAATCTACGTAATTCAATGGCAAATCAAAATAAGTTGCTCAAAGTATTAATATATCAAAAACCAAATACAAAATAAAATGTTCAATGTTTCAATGAAACACAACACAACCAAATGCAAAATAAAATGTTCAAAATTTCAATAAAACACAACCAAATAGTTCAAACTTCAAAGTCTCTATGTAACTCGACTACCACTTTCACCAACTCCGACTTCACTATTAGGAATGCTTTCTTCTTTACCCTCTAGCTTCAATTATATAATATATTAAATGGATAAAAAATAGGTTAAAAGTGGGTTGAAAATAAGTTATAAATATGTTCAAATTAGGTTATAAAAATGAGTTGAAATTAGGTCGTAAACAGGTTGAAAATTCAACCCAACCCAAGCCATTAAATAAATGGGTTAGGCGGGTTGACCAATTTATCTTAAATGGAATGAAAATCTCAACTCAACCTGCTACTATCGGGTTGGGTTGGTGGGTTGGGTCACTTTTTGACAGCCCCAAGTTCAAATATGACCGGTTTTATGATCTTTTAAGGGTCGGAGTGAACCGATTGGTTTATTGATAAAACTGGTTTAACTGGTGAAACGAACCGGTAAAAAACTCGTTAGCCTGTTTTTTTTATAAAAAAAAAACTTTCATTTTTGAGTTTTTAAAATATTTTTGGATTGATATAAAACTTGTTGGGGTGTTTTTTTACTGTTATTGATTTGATTTAGAACTTATTATAATGTATATTTTTAATATTTTAACTTGTGGACATCAAATTTTTGATTATATATATATATATATGTGTGTGTATCTAGGAAAATGAAAATACTTAAGACCGGTTGAACCTATGATTGAACGTGAACCAATCGTACCGAGAATCGATTATCATACTGATTCAACTAAATAATCGGTTTTTAAAACATTGACAAAACCAATACATTAATTAACTAAGTTTTATTTATTTGTTTCACCTAAAAATATAATTATATATCCATACAATTATGAGGAAAAAACTAAAATTGACCATTAAATTTGATTAAATTACAAATTTGCCACTTTCAATTTCATACTTGGATGTCGCTTTCTTTACATTCAAAAGAAATATAATTGACCATCAATTTTGCTTAAATTACAAATATGCCATTTTCAATTTTATATTTGCTGGTTGTCGCTTTCTTTACCTTCCTAATAAAATAAACTACAGTTTTAGTCCTTCTGGTTTTACATTTATAACAATTTTCATCTCTACTTATTAAAAATTGTTTTTCTATCTCTATTGTTTTTTGTTTTCATTCCATTTTAATTCATCCATCCAACTTTCTTAATTTAAGAGGTTAACTCATAAAAAATGTTTTATTGAATTACATATTTGCTCTTATACCATCATTTATATTCTTTATTCTCAAATTACATAATTCATATTTTGTTACTTCTTACTTTATTTATTTATTTTATCAACACATTTTGTTTTATTGATTAATTATAAACTATTATAACTTTAATTTAAAAAATCAAATACTTTCATTGATAATTAGATGATATTTTTTTATCTCTTAAAATTAATATCTTTTATTTATTGTTTAATTAAAAAAATTATTTATACTGGAAATAGCTTAAAATACAATATTGTCATCCTTGTTAAATTATAAAATTGTCATTGTGGTTAAATTACAAGACTACGATTTTAGTCTATGTCGTTTGATACTTATAACGATTTTCGTCCATGATGTTTAACAATTGCTTTTTTCATCCATGTGGTATTTTCATTCCATTTTCAACCCTTCATTCAACTTGTTAAAATAAGTGGGTAGTTCATTCAAGAAATGTTTTATTAAATTACATATTTAGTAATTATAGTAGACCATTCCTTATATTTTAGTAGACCATTCTTTATATTTTGTATTCTCAAATTACATAACTTATAGTTTTACTTCATACTTTATTTGTTTTATCAATGCATTTTGTTTTATTAATTACTTATAAACTATTATAACTTTAATAAAAAAAAATCAAATAAGTACATTAAACTATTACTAAGTACATAGTTTTTTTCTAAAACTTTACGTTAAAATCTCTTAAAATTAATATTTTTATTTATTTTAGCTTATCACTTATGATAAAATATATCACAGTTTATAATCCGATGCGAAACCGGGCTCTTAATAACTAGTTTTAAATAAATGCAACGATTATATAACATATCTGAAATATTTATCAAATTTCATATACTTTATTAGATTCTTTGGAGAAAAACAATGACTTTTTGACTAATCAAAGTCAACAAAAGAAGAATCTCTATATCAAAATTCAATAATTTGACCAAGTCAACATTGAACTAAACAACTCCTTTCTCCATCATCATTTAAATTTATAAATGGTAAATAAACCCACGGTGTTTGTATTTCCATTTCAAGGAATAAAAGATCATATATAAATACCAACCAACTCCATTGTTTTCCTATTTATTTGAGATCATTTTGATGGCAATTCGAGTGTCAATTTCGTTTTTCATTTTTACCATCATAAATTTATTCGTGCTTTCTGTCTCTCAATGCAATAATAATGCAAATTTCACTTCAAACAGTGCGTATGAAAGAAACCTTGACAATGCTCTGGCGTCCCTCACCTCCGATACCAGTATCACATACGGCTTCTATAACCGGTCCGTTGGTGAAACACCCAACAAAGCGAACGTGATTGCGTTATGTAGAGGTGATGTTGAGCCAGATGATTGTCGCAGATGCATAAATGCCTCTAGCAGAAGACTAAGAGAGAATTGCCCTAACCAAAAGGCTGCAATTGAGCAATGGTTTGATAATTGTATGGTGAAGTACTCTAATGAAACTATTTTGGGTAAGCTGGATTATAATGGCCGTTATGTCGTGCGGAACGGAAATAATGCATCAAACGTGGATCGGTTCAATCAAGCCCTTAGCCAATTGTTGAAACAACTACGAACCGATGCTTCTAGTGGTGGATCTCATCGTAAATATGCTTCTGGAAATAACACGAATGGCCCTATGTTGACAACCATTTATGGGCGCATGCAATGTACGCCAGATTTATCGGAAGCTGATTGTTATAATTGCTTGGATTGGGCAATGGTACAAATCCCGGATTGTTGTGTTAATAGACGTGGGGTAAGAGTTGTATATCATAGTTGCGATCTTAGGTATGAAGTTTATAGGTTCTTCACTGATACAGTGTCTCTCGCACAAACACCGCCGCCGCTGCCACCACCACCACCGGCACCAATAGAGTTGTCTCCACCACCACAACTACCACCATCAGGTATATACACAATCCTATATATAGAGATGGTTTCATTTGCAAATCACCTAATTTGTGCAAAGCATGCAACTAAAGTATACCGTTTATTTGTCAAGAATATATGAAACAATTTCATTAAGAATATACGAGGGTTATTAGTCTAGAACATATGAAAAAATTTCATCAAACTAAGAAAAACATGAAACACTTTCGTTCTTACATAAAACACTAATATATAAAACAATTTTGTAAAGTTAAAAGTTATATAAATTTTTTTTATCAAATTAAATAGTTTCATGAAATATTTTCATCAATTTAAAGAATTTCATGCATATTTTCAATAATTAAACTAATGAAATCGATCGTTTCCACAAATTAGGGTGGTTAGTATTTGATCACTCCCTGTCTCTCTCTCTACATATGCACACACACATATATATATATATATAGAGAGAGAGAGAGAGAGAATGAACATTATGCGACCGATGGTTTTGTTTAATTATTGAAAGAATAATGAACTTTGAAAATCATATCTTTAGTTTTCTTTTAAGAGAATTGGAGATTGAAAGGAGGAAAGAGTAGTAGCACCACTATGGTGGTAGTACAATTACACTAGTGTTCTTTTTTTTCGATGACACTTTCAGACGGGAGTAGTAACACATCTATCATCTTCATTGCCGTCGTTGCAACCATTAGCCTAGTGATATTGGTAGCAGTTTTCGTTTGCATATTCAAGAGAAGAAATCGAAAGACGGAAAGAAGGCCATCGGTGAATCTAGGTGAGTGCTCATAATTTTTTACTTTACTTCCTAGGTACAAATTAGCATTTTTGGTTACTTAAATATTCTATGATGATAAATCCAGTTTACGAAGACGTAGAGACCGACGAATTTAGTACATCTGAATCATTGCAATATAGATTTGCTGTCATTAGAGCAGCAACAGATAACTTCTCGGAGAACAATAAGCTTGGACAAGGTGGATTTGGTACGGTTTATAAGGTAAATAACACAATACTAGATATAAACTATTTTGCACTAAATTTAGAATCTAATAAGTCTTATGAACCAAATTTCTTAGGGAAAATTACAAGATGAGCAAGAAATAGCAGTGAAGAGGTTGTCAAGTAATTCAGGACAAGGAGAACAAGAATTCAAGAACGAGGTTTTGTTACTTGCAAGGCTCCAACACAGGAATTTGGTTCGTCTTCTAGGGTTTAGCCTAGAAGGGTCCGAAAGGCTTCTAATGTATGAGTTTGTACACAATGCAAGTCTAGATCAATTTATATTTGGTAAGTTAACTTTATTGCATTTATACTTCGAAAGATCACTATTAATTTATAGAAAATTCAATCTTTTGATAATATATTAATGCTTGATCTTCAAAATATTTAGATCAAGTGAAACGGGAAAGTCTAGGTTGGGAAAGACGATACAAAATAATACATGGTGTTGCAAAAGGACTTTTGTATCTGCATGAGGATTCACGACTAAAGATTATTCATCGAGATCTGAAAGCTGGTAATGTTTTATTGGATGTCAACATGAATGCTAAAATTGCAGATTTCGGTATGGCAAGATTGTTCACTGTTGAAGAAACTCAAGCCAACACTAGTCGAATTGTCGGAACCTAGTAAGTGTTCCTATAACAAAAATTGGTGCGGTTTAATGTTGCTTATCATTGTTGGATGCAAAATTCATTGTTAAAAGATGGTTCTTCGAATACAATCAAAGCTGTCAGTCACGGTGTATTTCCTAGTAATGTATTTTTCCATCACAAAAGTAAATTTGTGGTAGTGAAAATACCAACAACGAACCTTCATTCATGTACTAATTTAAACATATTTGTTTTCGTACTAGTGGATACATGGCACCAGAATATGCACTGCATGGACAATTTTCAGTTAAATCAGATGTCTTTAGTTTCGGTGTACTAGTACTCGAAATAGTAACAGGTCGTAAGAACCATACTTTCCAAAATGGGATGATGGTGGAGGATCTTCTTAGCCATGTAAGTGTTGACATATAGCTTCTAATATGTTTTAATTTCTTTGTATTAAATTTTTAGTTTTACGTCAATTTCTCTTGTCGCGATTTGTTTGTCTTTAGGCATGGAAAAGTTGGAGAGATGGAACAATTTCAAGTATAATTGATCCTACACTAAGAGATGGTTCAAATTCCCTACGTGATATAGTCAGATGCATCCACATCGGCCTATTATGTGTTCAAGAAGACGTTAGCGATAGACCAACTATGGCATCAGTTGTCCTCATGCTTGGTAGTCTCTCTCTAACGCTGGGCGTCCCTTCAGAGCCTGCTTTTTTCGTCCATACGAGCACAAATCCAAAAAAACCCCTATTCGAGGAGCACACTTCAAGTACGAATTCGCAACAATCTGTAGAAGACGATGTCTCTATGAACCACTTATATTCCCGATAGTAAATAGTGTGTTTTTTGTTGTGATATTGTTATAATATATTCTTTGGAATTATAAGTGTTTATTATCATAGTAAAAGGTTTGAATATACATTTCAAAATGTTGACCAAGTAAATAACTACAAAATGAAATGCATACCGTAGTACCGACCTTTTTCCTCAATAATAAGCCATACATTGGTCAAGTGTCATGAAAACGTTTGATTTTTAAATATCAAATAATTTTATTTGTAGTATTTAAAAAAAGTTACTTATTAATCCACCAAAAAAGATCAAAAAAGTTACCTTAAAAAATGGTCAAAAAGTATTAATTAAATGTAAATAAATTTTAATAGGTTTAAGTTAATGTAATGGTAAATTTTAATTTCTAAATCTGTATACCAAGTTTCAGTATTTTATATTTTACGACCAAATTAATAGGGTAATTATATACTCATCATGAGCTGGTAAATGTTTATAAACTAGTTATTAAGAGCCTAGGCTTCGTGTCGGGTTATAAACTGTGATAAATTTTATCATATATACAAAACATAAAGTTTGTATGTATGTTATCATAAGAAATATTAGTATGACGGTATGCATTACGTTGGGTATTTAACTATATGCTTATAATAAAAAAGATGTATATGGTGCAGTTGATCTCTATTTTATATGGTTGTTAGCATATACATACATTGGGGTTTATATGCCAGTGGTTATTTAAAATAAATAAAAATATTTAATAAATCAATAAATAAAAAATATTAATTATAAGAGATTTAACCTAAATCTTTGGAAAAAATATCATGTATTTATATATCAATAGTTTAATAAAATTACTTGATTAATTTTTTTAATAAAGTTATAACAGTTTTATAATTAACCAATAAAATAAATGTCTTGATAAAATAAATAAATAAAAAGTAAAAAATAACAAAATGTGAATTATGTAACTTGAGAATAAAAAAATATAAAGATAGTCTATTGTAAGAACCAAATATGTAACTTAATCAAATATTTTTTAAATAAAATAATCATTTTATTTAATAAAGTCGGATAAAAGAATGAAAATAGAAATAAAAAGAAACACAAGGATGAAAAAGTAGTTTTAAAAATTAAGGACTAATATATTTCACATGGATGAAAATGGTACTTTGTGAAAGGTTACTATTCATCCCCTACTAAATATTATACACTATAATTACATTACATATGCATCTAGGAGAAAAGTATTAATTAAATGCAAAGAAATTTTCCACTTAATAGAATAATAAGTTTTATTTTTTGGACTGGTGTAACCAACTTTCACTATTTTTTATTTCACTACCAAATTAACACGGTACTAATATGATATATAATATATGAGAAATTATATAAACTCCTACATTTTCCTCCTACTTTTCCTCCTACTCATATGGAGATGACACTTGTCATCCTTTTATCATCCTTATCTAATTTTTTACGAAATACCTATATTACCCTTATTTACCTATTAAACAACAAATAAAAAAGAAAAAAGAAAAAAAACTATCAGATCCATCATTACTTTTATTGTGTTTACCAATGCAAAAAGCTTATTCTCTTCTCTCTCTACAACTTTTGCATACCCCATTAATTGAAGAAAAGTTTTCCTCTTTTCTTATTACTTATTTATGAGAAATTATATTTCTTCATCATCTTGTTCGTACTCATTTCTCAAAATGAAGTTGGTTTTTATTAATTGAATAAAATATTGTTTTTTATTAATTAAATAAAATGTTGTTTTTCATGTTGAGAAGGTGATGTTATTCAAAAAAAGATGGCTTGGATAAAGTGGTCAGTGCTAAAAGACATGAAAGACTAAAAAAAAAGAGAAACAATTGATGTGACCACTTAAAAAAAACAAGAAACAGTAAACAACTATAAGATGCAAACTGATAGAAACCCAAAACATCAAGGATTCAAGCACAACAAATTGACATTAAATGTTCAAGCACAACAAATTGACATAAACCCAAAACATTAAGGATTCAAGCACGACATCTACATATGCCAAATGTATCAAATGCATCTTCTACTACCAAATAACAATGTTTATCTCAACTTCTCAAGTCTCAACTACATATCCCAAACATTACGACTAAACAACCCATTTTACTATTTGCTCACTCATTGAGATCAAATTGGTGCTTGAAAGAATTATCATTATGGGAAATTGCTCCATGCTCACATCTTGTATTCGGCATGCCAATCGAACTTCTTTGATCTTGTAATATATTTTCCGTTCATTCACATACCTAAAAAATATTCAAATATTATAAACCATATTAAGCATATAAAACAATAACAAAGCTAAGTAGAGGAAATATTACATTTTTCTTCCTTTTTTTCTTCATAACTTTTTCTACTCTTGACTCCTTTCTCTTCGATGGAGGACGACCTTTACTACGTACTTGCAAGGGTGGTAACAACTTTGTAGTCGAGACGGAAGCATGATGAACATCTTCGGGTATCAAGTTTACGTTGCTACTACATTCCCAAATTGAATCATCATTTAACTTTTCTTTAGCCATTTTTATACAACTCATCAAATATTCATACTTCTCACGAGAATTAGCAAATTGTGCAACCTCATAAAACTTGGAACACAAGTGGTCAAATTGTTTAGCTTCATCTCCACTCACCATATCTTGATAACAATTTATCACTAAGTAGTGTCCATGCTTTACATCTTTCCTCCATCGAGACAAAATATAACGTGAATGAATTTCTTTCACATCCTTCTCAATCAAAATTTTCGCCATATGCCTACAAACAATTCCTCGAAACTCAAACAAATGACAAGAGCATCGTATATCACATTGAACCTCATCATAACTAACGGTGTACACAACTCTCTTTTTGAAATCACCATGTTTCCCTTCAACAATATCTGTAACATGAAATACATGCCGAACACCATCTATTTTAACCAACAAACAATTGCAAAACACCATACCTCGTAACTCATCTTGAAACAACTTAAAAATTGCGTTGGTGTAGGCCTCGTGAAACTGTCTTTCAAAATGAAATCCAGTTATCAATTTATATGAAGAATTAAGAGACTCAAAATCAGCCTTGGTTTCTTTCTCTATCTTGCTTTTCAATGCGTTGTCATATTGTTCCACAAATTGTCGCAACGAAGTTTTAGAATTTACGTACCCATCAAAAAAGGAATTCATGCTTTCACTTCTCTGAGTCGTAGACATCCCCGCCCAAAAAAACACCTTTACATATACCGGCACCCAACGCCTTCGATCGTTAAACAAGGAAGATAACCACTCATTTTTTTCAAGTCTATAATTCTCGATCATTTTGCACCACCCATCTTCAAACTCTTGAGGGTCCATAGACTCATATACAAGGATTTTTAGAGTCCTCTTTATCGTTTTATATTGAGCCAATCCACTTAATTTTTCAGGTATCTTTTTCATAATATGCCAAAGACAAAGACGATGATGAGATTCGGGAAATACCTGTGCCACTGCTCCTTGCATTGATCGACATTGATCTGTTATTATTGCTTTTGGTGGACGTCCATTCATGCATTCTAACCATGACTTGAATAACCATACATATGTATCCGTATCCTCCCGTGAAAGTAAACCACATCCAAATAATATAGATTGCCCATGGTGATTGACTCCAACAAAAGGTGCAAACGGCATACTATACTTGTTAGTCAAGTATGTGCTATCAAAAGAAATAACATCTCCGAATGACTCGTAAGCTGCCCTAGACCTTGCATCTGCCCAAAATACATTTTGCAAACGACCTTCATCGTCCATGTCAATCACATAGAAAAAATTTGGACTCCTCCTTTGCATACGAACAAAATAATTACGAAGTGCCTCGGCATCCCCAATCCCAAGTCTTAGTTGTCTAACTTTTGCAATGTAATTTCTACAATCCGTCTCACCAAACGGCAAATTGTCATAACCTTTTGCTTCAACAACCAACGAATGAAAACTTTTGTTTAACGGAATTCCGGCATAATCATTCAACTCAAGTCTTCTCTTAGCATATGAGCCCATTTTCTTGTGTGACCGTTGGAATCGTGACTTTCTAGGGCTTAAGGCATGATTATGCTCCAAAAAAAACACGAGAGATTTTGCATTTTCCATCACCATAAGCAATTACACATATTTTTGCCTTACAACCCGTTTTAGTTGATAGTTGACATACTCTTTTTGTCTTTGGCACATATACACCTCCTTTGGCACATGCAAGTGAGTAGTATCTTGTAGCACCTTCTCCTTTTGTTCTTGTACTCATTTTACAAATTCCAAATCCGATTTGGTAAGCATATTTTTGAAAGAAATCATAAAGTTCATCTTCCGAATCAAACACCATACCAACTTTAGGAATGCTTTGATCATCTTGATGAGGATTGACATCTGTAGGTTCTTCGGCTTCCGTTGAAGGTGCAGCGATGCAAGTTTCGGCTTCCATTAAAGGTTTAGAGGAACTTTCACTTAAGTTTAAAACATTAAACCTTGATGAAAGTGTGCAATGAGCAGAGATAGGGTCTTCGTAATCCATTGAAGGTGCAACGTAGGTGCAAAATTCAGCTTCCATTGAAGGTGCTTCCATGAGGTCTTCCATGGATGTAGATAATTTTTTTTATTTTTTTTGTCTGGAATAGCTAGAGTAAGCAACAAGAAGGAGCATATGAATAATCATTTGGGGTAATCTAGGTTGAAAGCGATGATGGATCTGATGTTTCTTTTTCTTTTTTATTTGTTGTTTAATAGATAAATAGGGGTAATATAGGTATTTCATAAAAAGTATGATAAGGATGATAAAAAGATGACAAGTGTCATCTCCATATGAGTAGGAGAAAAAGTAGGAGGAAAAGGTAGGAGTTTATATAATTTCTCAAAAGAAAAAGAAACATCAGATCCATCATTGCTTTCAACCTAGATTACCCCAAATGACTATTCATATGCTCCTTCTTGTTGCTTACTCTAGCTATTCCAGACAAAAAAAATAAAAAAATTATCTACATCCATGGAAGACCTCATGGAAGCACCTTCAATGGAAGCTGAATTTTGCACCTACGTTGCACCTTCAATGGATTACGAACACCCTATTTCTGCTCATTGCACACTTTCATCAAGGTTTAATGTTTTAAACTTAAGTGAAAGTTCCTCTAAACCTTTAATGGAAGCCGAAACTTGCATCGCTGCACCTTCAACGGAAGCCGAAGAACCTACAGATGTCAATCCTCATCAAGATGATCAAAGCATTCCTAAAGTTGGTATGGTGTTTGATTCGGAAGATGAACTTTATGATTTCTTTCAAAAATATGCTTACCAAATCGGATTTGGAATTTGTAAAATGAGTACAAGAACAAAAGGAGAAGGTGCTACAAGATACTACTCACTTGCATGTGCCAAAGGAGGTGTATATGTGCCAAAGACAAAAAGAGTATGTCAACTATCAACTAAAACGGGTTGTAAGGCAAAAATAATGTGTAATTGCTTATGGTGATGGAAAATGCAAAATCTCTCGTGTTTTTTTGGAGCATAATCATGCCTTAAGCCCTAGAAAGTCACGATTCCAACGGTCACACAAGAAAATGAGCTCATATGCTAAGAGAAGACTTGAGTTGAATGATTATGCCGGAATTCCGTTAAACAAAAGTTTTCATTCGTTGGTTGTTGAAGCAAAAGGTTATGACAATTTGCCGTTTGGTGAGACGGATTGTAGAAATTACATTGCAAAAGTTAGACAACTAAGACTTGGGATTGGGGATGCCGAGGCACTTCGTAATTATTTTGTTCGTATGCAAAGGAGGAGTCCAAATTTTTTCTATGTGATTGACATGGACGATGAAGGTCGTTTGCAAAATGTATTTTGGGCAGATGCATGGTCTAGGGCAGCTTACGAGTCATTCGGAGATGTTATTTCTTTTGATAGCACATACTTGACTAACAAGTATAGTATGCCGTTTGCACCTTTTGTTGGAGTCAATCACCATGGGCAATCTATATTATTTGGATGTGGTTTACTTTCACGGGAGGATACGGATACATATGTATGGTTATTCAAGTCATGGTTAGAATGCATGAATGGACGTCCACCAAAAGCAATAATAACAGATCAATGTCGATCAATGCAAAGAGCAGTGGCACAGGTATTTCCCGAATCTCATCATCGTCTTTGTCTTTGGCATATTATGAAAAAGATACCTGAAAAATTAAGTGGATTGGCTCAATATAAAACAATAAAGAGGACTCTAAAAATCCTTGTATATGAGTCTATGGACCCTCAAGAGTTTGAAGATGGGTGGTGCAAAATGATCGAGAATTATAGACTTGAAAAAAATGAGTGGTTATCTTCCTTGTTTAACGATCGAAGGCGTTGGGTGCCGGTATATGTAAAGGTGTTTTTTTGGGCGGGGATGTCTACGACTCAGAGAAGTGAAAGCATGAATTCCTTTTTTGATGGGTACGTAAATTCTAAAACTTCGTTGCGACAATTTGTGGAACAATATGACAACGCATTGAAAAGCAAGATAGAGAAAGAAACCAAGGCTGATTTTGAGTCTCTTAATTCTTCATATAAATTGATAACTGGATTTCATTTTGAAAGACAGTTTCACGAGGCCTACACCAACGCAATTTTTAAGTTGTTTCAAGATGAGTTACGAGGTATGGTGTTTTGCAATTGTTTGTTGGTTAAAATAGATGGTGTTCGGCATGTATTTCATGTTACAGATATTGTTGAAGGGAAACATGGTGATTTCAAAAAGAGAGTTGTGTACACCGTTAGTTATGATGAGGTTCAATGTGATATACGATGCTCTTGTCATTTGTTTGAGTTTCGAGGAATTGTTTGTAGGCATATGGCGAAAATTTTGATTGAGAAGGATGTGAAAGAAATCCATTCACGTTATATTTTGTCTCGATGGAGGAAAGATGTAAAGCATGGACACTACTTAGTGATAAATTGTTATGAAGATATGGTGAGTGGAGATGAAGCTAAACAATTTGACCACTTGTGTTCCAAGTTTTATGAGGTTGCACAATTTGCTAATTCTCGTGAGAAGTATGAATATTTGATGAGTTGTATAAAAATGGCTAAAGAAAAGTTAAATGATGATTCAATTTGGGAATGTAGTAGCAACGTAAACTTGATACCCGAAGATGTTCATCATGCTTCCGTCTCGACTACAAAGTTGTTACCACCCTTGCAAGTACGTAGTAAAGGTCGTCCTCCATCGAAGAGAAAGGAGTCAAGAGTAGAAAAAGTTATGAAGAAAAAAAGGAAGAAAAATGTAATATTTCCTCTACTTAGCTTTGTTATTGTTTTATATGCTTAATATGGTTTATAATATTTGAATATTTTTTAGGTATGTGAATGAACGGAAAATATATTACAAGATCAAAGAAGTTCGATTGGCATGCCGAATACAAGATGTGAGCATGGAGCAATTTCCCATAATGATAATTCTTTCAAGCACCAATTTGATCTCAATGAGTGAGCAAATAGTAAAATGGGTTGTTTAGTCGTAATGTTTGGGATATGTAGTTGAGACTTGAGAAGTTGAGATAAACATTGTTATTTGGTAGTAGAAGATGCATTTGATACATTTGGCATATGTAGATGTCGTGCTTGAATCCTTAATGTTTTGGGTTTATGTCAATTTGTTGTGCTTGAACATTTAATGTCAATTTGTTGTGCTTGAATCCTTGATGTTTTGGGTTTCTATCAGTTTGCATCTTATAGTTGTTTACTGTTTCTTGTTTTTTTTAAGTGGTCACATCAATTGTTTCTCTTTTTTTTTTAGTCTTTCATGTCTTTTAGCACTGACCACTTTATCCAAGCCATCTTTTTTTGAATAACATCACCTTCTCAACATGAAAAACAACATTTTATTTAATTAATAAAAAACAATATTTTATTCAATTAATAAAAACCAACTTCATTTTGAGAAATGAGTACGAACAAGATGATGAAGAAATATAATTTCTCATAAATAAGTAATAAGAAAAGAGGAAAACTTTTCTTCAATTAATGGGGTATGCAAAAGTTGTAGAGAGAGAAGAAATAAGCTTTTTGCATTGGTAAACACAATAAAAGTAATGATGGATCTGATAGTTTTTTTTCTTTTTTCTTTTTTATTTGTTGTCTAAGAGCATCTCCAACAGCTTCCCTATAATTTCTCCAAAATGGAGAATCAAAACTCAAAATCTCTTAAAGAAAACTGCATCCATCTCCAACAGCTTCCCCATTTTGGAGAAATCAACAATGATTATAATAATAAAATATTACATCTACCCAATAAAAAAATATTTTTTTCTTTAAATTCTTATTTTCAAGATTTTCTATTGGTTCTTTTAAGTTGTAATCATTTTTGGAGTTTTCTCCATATTTGGAGAAAACTTTCTTCTCTCTCCTATTTTCTCCATTTTGGAGAAAGAAATGGGGAATCTGTTGGAGCTCATTTTAAACCAAAATCTCCATTTTTCTCCATTTTCCCCATTTTAGGGAAGCTGTTGGAGATGCTCTAATAGGTAAATAAGGGTAATATAGGTATTTCGTAAAAAATTAGATAAGGATGATAAAAGGATGACAAGTGTCATCTCCATATGAGTAGGAGGAAAAGTAGGAGGAAAATGTAGGAGTTTATATAATTTCTCTTTTCTTTTTTATTTGTTGTTTAATAGATAAATAGGGGTAATATAGGTATTTCATAAAAAGTATGATAAGGATGATAAAAAGATGACAAGTGTCATCTCCATATGAGTAGGAGAAAAAGTAGGAGGAAAATGTAGGAGTTTATTTAATTTCTCATAATATATTTTGCTGAATTGAAAACATAATTTTAAGTTTGATGTTGACATGCATCATCATATCATTTATATATTTGTCTTTTAGTTTTTACTTGACCTTTTTCTTACTCACTGTCCCTAACTCTGGCCACCAACTCCGCACATCGTCCTAAAAGATACCCCAATAGAAAATAACATCATCACCGCTTGAAATTAATAAAATCATCAGTAGACACCTAGAATATTAGGAGCCACTGATTTGTTTGTTCTGATCATTCTAATTGTTTGAAATTTTCATTTTGGAGCCCCAATACAATGATGGGGCAGTTATACCTAGGCATCGACTGATTTCAAATTTCAGGACAGAAACATAAAGTCTTGGGAAGCTTAGAATTTTAATTTTGAATACATAGATTTTGTATTTTTACTTTTTATGAATGAATTTAAATAGATTTGCCATGTATGTTTATAGTGTTTGTATTTGAAAATGCGCAAGCATTTTGTGTGTGTGTATATATATTTCATGGTACTTTTATGATTTTTTTTGGGTTGAATAAGAAGGTAAGGATGAAAAAAATGATAGAAAAATAAAATAGTACAATGACATATTTACCCTTGTTGCATGGCACGTGATGCCATCTTCGGTTACATGGAGTTTGAGGAAAGGACTAAAACCAAATAGAATTTGTAGCATAAGGGATATCTTTTATTGGTAATAGAGATGTACCAAAAGCCATTAGGCCGTGCGTAACGGCATGGGGGTTTCAAAGGCTTCAAAGTTGCCGGCCTGGGCCGGTTGGCGGGTTACTGATATTCCGCCGGCGGCTTGGGCGAGTTGAAGCTCTTCACGATTTCAGCAAGCCGATGAGTGTTTGAGAGGGTTGTGTGTGTGGGGGGTGTGAGAGGGTTGTGTGTGTTGTGTGTGTGTGGGTGTGAGAGGGTTGGGTACTAATTAGAGAGGGTTCCATAAGGTTAATTGTGGGGTTGAGAAAAAGCTGATGTGAAAGCTGATGTGACAGTAGGGTTGGGAGGGTTGCGTACGCATAGCCTTGTACCATGGGATGAAGTCCATAATTTAACTTAATTCATTCTATATAAATTTTTGTTTTCATGGTATTTGACCTAATCTTGCATCAACTTGGATCGACCCTCTTCTCTACAAAAGTTGATTCACTGTTGCCATCAAAAGCATGGAAAATAGATCTTAGATTTGGGATTTTGTCCATTTCTCGTGGGTTGGTGATAAGGGTAAATTATATACCATATTTTTATTACATTTTGGTATTTTTTTAAGGGAAAATTTCCTTTATATCCTTTAAAACTTGCTATATTACGCATATATCCTTGTAAACTTTATAACTACATATATGTCATTCTAAAGTCCTATAATTTACATATATATCCTTCTTCCAATTTAATTAGAATTTAAACATTTAAAAAATAAAAATCATTGTTTATGAATTAAATATATTTTGTAAATTACCTAATTACCCTTCTTAATTTCATCAACTCTCCATCTAAAAAACCCATCTTCCCAAAACATCATGCAAATTGAAACCCTAAAATTACACTAATTCTTCAATTGATTTCATTGATTAACATGGGGGAAATGTAGAACTCACAAGCTACCATTATCGTCACCAACTTTGCAGCCATTATCGGGTGACAAAAAAAGTGCAGTAGTCCTTTATGGATTTGTATGCGTAATAGTCTGAGTGATCAATTTGGATCAAAGCAGAAACGGTAGGGTGACCAAAAGAGTGCCTTTGTTAGCTGTTAGTTTGGCCTAGGCTTCTGCGTGCATTAGGGGAAAAAATTGGTGGGAAGCGGCCATTAATTTGATAGGGTTTCTTGGAGGAATTAATTAGTGGTATTGGAAGGAGGGTGGTGATGAAATAATTGGGAGGGCCATTAATTTGGGGTTTTTTTAAGGAATTAATTAGGGGGTTTTGAACTTTCGATCTTCAATGGGGGTTGGGTTCACCTCTGTGAATTGTTATATGATGAATAATTGGGTTCATCTTTAAAAGTATATAAAAGTGATAAAAAAATATTGATTAACAAAAGGTGATTCGATTTTGATTTAACACAAACCAATTTGATTTTGAGGGTAGTTAAGTTTACAAAATATATTCAATTTATAGATAATAATTTTTATTTTTTAAATGTTTAAATTCTAATTAAATTGAGAGAAGGATATATATGTGAATTATAAAACATTAGAAGGATATATATGTAGTTTTAAAGTTTATAAGGATATATATGTAATATAGCAAGTTTTAAAGGATATAGATAAAAATTTCCCTTTTGTGTACATAGATTTAAAGTGAATTATAGCCGCCGTTTTAATTAGTTTTAGTTGTATTTCAGAGTTTTGCTTATGATATGAAAATTGTATGAAGTTATGCTAGAAATCACTACAAATCCCGACTTTTAAAACTTTAATATAAGATTTTTTAAGGTAGTATTTTGGGAGCTCGGTGTACAATGGGCCAACTTTTGTAGATTTGGGTATGATAGGATGATGGGCTGTCTTATGGATTTAGAAGAAATGGGCTGAAGGCAAGCATGATGGTCCGATCTCTTTTGACAACCTTGGTCCTTGGGTCGGTGGCTTTGAATTTCGATCATGGACTTGTAATTCACTCAGGGGGCGTTTGGTTCATTTCAGGGAATGAAAAAAAAATGAAAATGGAAATGCAGGAGAATGAGAATAAAAATAAACTTTGCATTGATGTTGTTTGGTTAACCCAATATAATCAATGAAAAATTGCTTTATATTAAAAAAAAATATGTTTTTCCAACTTGAAAATACAAAAGATGTTCATTTAACATCTATAGATGGAACAATGTATGAAAAAAGAACCAAGTAGAAATAAAAATTTCATTCCCCCAAATTTGGTCGGGAATGGAAATTAATGGATGTATATGAATGATTCCATTATATAATATTAAACCAAACAACAGTTTTCATTATAATTTCCATTCCTGACCCTTCAATACCCCCAACCAAATGCTCCGTTAGCATTTTGACTAAGTTTTCATTTGGCTCATTTTGCTTGATATCGTTGGGCCGAGGCTAGTTATTAGGCCGGTCAGTTGTGGTGTTCGATTAAAACACTTGACTAAACATTTCCATGGACTCGTTATTTTAACCGATCGTTGGGCAGAACAAATACGAAGTAGAGAGGGTGTGGGGGGGGGGGGGGGGGGGGGGGGGAGAAAGGATCACATGAGAAGTGCTAAAAAAAATACTAAGTAGAGATGACATCTCAACCGTTGATATGGTTGAAATCATACTTGACTAGTCAAAACTACCTTATTGACCGATTCATTGAGAACACGATTCAGAAGTTTATTGGTCGGAGAAACGTGTTGTTTCTACTGGTTTTACTAAATAGCTTGTAGCCGTAGGATATGGAATTTTCTGGGAGAGATTGTGGGATTTGAATATGTGACCATAGGTTATAGAGTCTGGGCTCTAGCATGGGGAAGTGGGTTATGATTGGGAAGAAATTGAGTTTATTTATAAATTCTTTTAAAATAACAGTAAACTTTTGCTTTAGTGATGTTAAGATGAGAAACCATGAGTGTTATAAAAAAGCTTCATAGTACGCATTTTTGCATGTTTAGGTCCCCATTACTCATAGTGATGGGAATTTTGGTATTTTTTTAATTTTTTTTGCTTTTCTTTTTTATTTTATATAGAAAATAAAGATATAAAAAATGAATATTCTTCTATAGTATGAAATCACAGGACTGGTTACATTAGTTCTTTGTATTTGGTTTCATACTATAGAAGACTATTAATTTACATCATCAGTTACAGGACCGGTTCCTAAATACAAAGAACCAATGTAACAGGTTTCGATTCCTTCATTCCAGAAACCATTGGTTTCGATTTCGGTCCTAGGACCGGTTCGGTAAATTTTAGCCTAATACTCGTCTTGCTCACCCTCAATCTTTGGCCACAAATCGCATACTTCTCTCATTTTCAGATCTGTTCCATCCATCCCTAGTTAACCTTATAGAATTGAGTATGAATGGATCAAGTGAAGAAAGCGCAACCTTTCTTTGTTGGTCATCTGTTTTAATAAGTTAAGTGGATTATGATTTATCCTTTGTCATGATCCGGTTCCCGACCAGACCTATTAATCTTCTTCTTTATGATTTCCTACCTCTATTGGTGGTAAAGACCAAAATATGGAGTTTTGGGAATACATGACCTCTATAAACTAAAATCAAGACAATTATACTTTCGTAGGCGTTAATATCTAGTTGGAGTTTTGTTAAATAAACCAACCAAAAAGAAATTTTTTCTTATAAATTAAACTTCAACTAAATAATAACTAGTCAGAATGATCCAACCATATGGACTCCATTAGTAGAAGCATGTGCCCCTCATGTGAGGGCCATTTTTCTGTTTTTACCATTCTTCTTCAACCTCCCACCATCTTCAACAACATTCATACTATCAATAATCTCCAAAAACATCCATACTTTCAAAATCATGAACATAATGTCACAAAGCAATCCTTCTTATGCATATCGATGATAGTGATAGTGATTATTAAGAAATACATTTTAATTCCCAACCTAGAAAACAAGATCTTGAAACCAATCCTTCTCACAAACCAAAAACCGAATGCAAAATATGATAAGAACCATATCTGAAAGTTAATGCTAAAACCACAATTTATTTAAAGTAAGAACCTAAATTTCTATTTAACCACAAATCAAGAACCCTAAATTTCTTCATCGGATAATAAAGCTAGATTATCTAAATCAAGAATCTTAAATATCTTCATTGAATATTAACCCTAGATTATGCATATCGATGAACACAAAGTCAATAAAATCACTTATATCTAAACAAAAATAGAAATACAAATCCTTAAATCGGATTTAAAACCTAAAAAAAATCAAACATTCATTACAAAAGCATACAAACGTAAGCTAGATTCAAACCCAAAAAAAAAACAAACAAAAGCAGTCAAACCCATTTGAAAATAAGGGAGGGACGAAATTGTTTGCCGGAGTAGGGACGAAAACATCAAGATCAAAACCCATATGGATTTTGAAGGTCTGCCTCAAGTTTGAACAGATTTGGATTGGTCTTCGTCTCGATGTTAGATATGGATTCGGTCGTGTCGTTAGTATATATGGATTTGGGGTGTCGATGGTGGCATCGCTACGTTGGTTGGCAGTTCGATGGTTGGTGATAATACGTAGTTGACGATGGTTGTCGGCGTAAAGATGGAAACGCGATCAATAGAGAAGGTTGATGGTGGTGAATTGTTGGGTCTGAAATGCTTTTGCAGATTTACTACTAAGGAGTTACCACTGCTAGCTTTTGATCATTACCACTGATGGTTGATATGGAGTTACCACTGCTAGTATAAAGGTTACCACTGCTGAGATCATTACCACTGCTGGAACAGAATTACTACTGCTGTTGAAGATTACTACTGATTCTGTTTTACCACTGCTAGAAGAGTTATGATAAGGAAAGGATTCTGAAGGCTGAAGATATGGAATGGATGCGATTCTTTTGGAGATATCTTAGAGATTATCTTGTAGATTTACTTTCCTTATGTTTATCTTGTGACTCGTATATATAGTTGATAGATGTTATATGTTTAGACACGAGTTCATTAAGTTTTCTGTTTTAGAATATTGAAGCCTCAAGATTAATCTTGATCCCTGCAATTGAGAAGAATTGCACGTCTGGTTTGAGTCTGTTCAAATCAGATTGGGGCTTTGGTTTGTAATCATTAAACTTGTGATCAATACACAATTTGTTTTGCAATTTCATTGTTTCATTCAAAGTGTTATTCCGCTAACTTCTTTGAATTGTGATTTTCTGTTCTTGTTATTGACTCGATCCTGACAAGTGGTATCAGAGCTTGTTTTACTCAGAAAATCAAATAACAATGGATACCCAGGAAACTGTTTTGGTTTCTAAAGTCCCCATGCTCAAACCCAATGAGTTTGACATGTGGAAGATCAGGATTCGTCAATACATGCTTCTCACAGACTATGGAATGTGGGAGGTTGTTGAAAACGGACGTGGTACTGATGAAGAAGTTGCTGAAGGTGCTGCTAGACCTCCTCCCAGATCTGATGCAGACAGAAAAAGAAGGCAAACTGAGATGAAGGCTCTAAGTACCCTATTGTTGGCTATTCCTAATGAATACCAACATCAATTTAGTAGCTGCACTGATGTTAAAGCCCTCTGGACTGCCATTGAGAAGAGGTTCTCAGGAACTAAAAGTACAAAGAGAAATCAAAAGGCCATCCTGAAGCAACAATATGAGAACGTCACATCTCTGAAGAATGAGTCCATGACTCAAACTTTTGATAGGTTCAACAAGCTTATTGGAGAACTGGCTACTGTGGATGTTAAGATGGACAAAGATGATGTGAATAGAAAGTTCCTCAGATCTCTTGGAGAGGAATGGACTATTTACACTGTTTCATTCAGACAATGGGATGATTTAGAAGACAAGGAACTTGAAGATCTTTACAATGATCTAAGGATCTTTGAAGCTGATGTGGAGGCTAAGAAAAGCCTATTGGATACTCTCACAATACTGCTCTTCTTTCTTCTGAAAACCCTAATTCTTTCAATACTACTGCTTTTACAAATACTACTTCTTCTTTTAATAATACTACTGCCAGTGAAAATATCTCTAATAAAAATTCTTGTGCATCTCAGGAATCCAATGATGATACTGTTCTGGAAGCCTTCTTAGCAAGCCATGCTAAATCATCATTAATCAATGATGATTTGGATTAGATTAATGCTGATGATCTTGAAGAGATGGACATCAAGTGGCAGATGGCCATGCTCACTTTGAGAATGGAGAGGTTTATCAGAAGGACTGGAAGAAACGACTTTGATGTCAAGAGAGGAGATAAAGCTGGATTTGACAAATCAAAAGTCAGGTGTTACAAGTGCAATGAACCAGGGCACTTTGCTAGAGAATGCAAGGGAGGATCCACAAATCATCAAAACTCAGGAGGTGGTTCTTCACAATCCTCTAGATTCAACAACAGAGGAAACAACCCTAGTTCATCTCAAGCACTAGTTTCACAAGAAGGACAAGGCTTTGATTGGAGTGATCATGCAGAGGAAGTTGTTCAGAATCAGGCACTCATGGCTGAGATTAAAGAAACTGAAATCCCATGTGAGAGCAACCAAGGAAGAAGGAGCAGTCTTTGGCATGTGAATAGTGGTTGCTCTAGGCACATGACAGGTATCATGTCCCTACTTGAAGACTTTAAAAGGTTTGAAGGTGGACATGTTGCCTTTGGGGATAATCCAACAGGAGGTAAGATAAGTGGAAAAGGTAAGGTATCAAAAGGTAAGATGACCGTTGATGATGTGTACTATGTGGAGTAGTTGAGATACAATTTGCTGAGTGTATCACAAGTGTGTGACAAGAAGTTTGGTGTATTTCTCACTGATACTGAATGTCTCATACTTGCTCCAGGTTTTAAGATTGATGAGAGTCAGGTAATGCTTAGGACACCTAGAAAAGATAATGTTTACTGTTTGGACATTGAGGATGCTTCTTCTTTATCATCTTTAAACTGTTTATTTTCAAAAGCATCTGTGAGTGAATCATCACTGTGGCATAGGAGGATGTGCCACATGAATTTCAAAAACATGAATTTACTTGTCAAAAACAACCTTGTAAGAGGTTTGCCTACAAAGGAATTTTCATGTGATGATCATTGTGTAGCCTGCCTCAAAGGTAAGCAACACAAATCCTTTCACAAGTCCAAAGAAGTAAACACTATCTCATCACCTTTACAATTATTGCATATGGATCTTTTTGGTCCTACCAATGTGATGAGTATAGGCAAGAAATCCTATTGTCTTGTGATAGTTGATGATTACTCTAGATTTACTTGGGTTTACTTTCTAAGAACAAAGGATGAGACAAGTGGACTGATCAAACCCTTTGTGATAAGAATAGAAAACAAGACAAATCTAAGAGTGAAAGTCATTAGATCAGACAATGGCACTGAATTTAAGAATGGTGATCTAAACAGTTTTTGTGAGAAAAAAGGTATTGAGAGACAATACAGTGCTCCTAGAACTCCTCAACAAAATGGCGTTGCTGAGAGGAGAAATAGGACACTGATTGAGGCTGCAAGAACTATGTTGGCTGATTCCAAACTTCCAATTACTTTTTGGGCAGAAGCAATTAACACTGCTTGCTATGTTCAAAACAGAGTTCTTATAGTCAAATCAAAAGGCAAGACACCCTATGAACTTTTTGAGAAAAAGAAACCCTACGTAGGATTTTTAAAACCTTTTGGGTGTCCTTGCACAATTCTTGATACCAAAACTCACTTAGGCAAGTTTGACAGTAAATCTGATGATGGATTTTTTGTAGGATATTCTTCTCAAAGCAAGGCTCTTAGAGTGTTTAATAACTCTACAAGAATCATTGAAGAAAGTGACAATGTCAGATGCAATGAGAACACTCCTAACATACCTGGAAGTGGTCCCAATTGGTTGTTTGACATTGATTCACTAACTAACTCTTTGAACATGAGTGGTGCAGTGATTACAGGTTCAAGTACAGAAAAGATCCAGGAAACAAGTCCTCCATTTGTCATGTTTCCCATGCCAATTGCAGATCCCAATGATTTCTGTACTACGGATGAAGTAGAATCTGATCAGCAAAAGGAAATTGAGAATGTAGAGAAGAATGATGATCAGCAGACTGAGGAAACTTCCCTCTCTGACAACATTGAAGGCATACCTAAAAGGATTATGTGCAAGACAATAACTAGGTTTACCGTGTCCAATGTTATAAGGCACTAGTGGGTCACACTGCTACACACCCGAATAGAGATCAATTGGATTTACTAGTTGTGTTGAATTAATTAATTGAGTGAAAATTAATTAATTAAGAGAGAAAATAAATAGTAGATAATTTATTTATTATTTATTTAATATATATTAATAGTTAATTAATATATGGAAAGGTTTAATTAAAGCCTATCGGGCTTAATAATTAAACGGGCTTTTCTATTAGGTTACTGTCATATTTAGTCTTATAAATATATGGTAAACCTAATGGTTTTCTCATTCCATCTCATTAGTAACTTAGAGAAAATGAAAAGCCAAAACCCTTCCCTCTCTCTCTCTAAAAGTTGACACACACACACACTCAACCGGTTTTCAGTTTTGAGTATTTGGGAAATCCTAAGGCGGTCTAGCAGCGGTTCTCGTGGTGGTGCAGTAGCGGTGTATTCCCCGTTAGCGTTCCGGATAATCGTTGTAAAAGAAACCCTAAAGGTATTAGTCTAAACCCTCTCGCGATTGTATCTAAACCTGTTTAGGTTGGATCTTCTGGTTTGGGAATTTCAGTTTTTATTCGGCTGTGCATGTGTTTATTGCCTGTAATTCCCAACAGTGGTCTCAGAGCCACTTCCTAAATGTTTAGATCTGGTTTGTTAAACTGTTTATCGTTGTTTGGATTACGTTTTGTTAAAAATTCGATTCTTATCTGTTTATATTAAAAATTGGATTTTTATCGTTATTCACACGAAACCGCGATCATCGGTGGTGGAATCACGGCCGTTTCCCGATTGACACCACAAACCGACCGCCGGCCACCACAATCGGTGGCAGCGGCGTCAGTCCGACTGCCCGCCGCGTCCCACGGTGGCGTCGGGGTTGATGATCGAGAAAACGGGCGGCGGTTGCGGTGGCCTTGGCCATCGTGGCCGTTCGCTAGGCTGACGGCGATGGTGGCGGTGCCGTACCGCTGCTGTCGTCGTGCGGCTGTAGGCGGTGGTGGCGGTGGCTATTGTCGTTGCCGCCGAGTGAACTACGCACCACCAAGCCAACCGCCGGCTGCCTTGCGGCCTCGCCGGGCGGCGGCGGTGGTTATTTTTGTTCCTCGCCAAACCACCGAGAATGGTGATAGTAGCGTTGTTATTGCTTAACGGCGGAGGCGGAAGCGTGGTGGTGGCGGCGGCTATGGCCGTCGTCGCCGGACGAACCACAAACCACCAAGCTGTCCGCCGGCTGCCTTGCGGCCTCGCGCCGGCGGCGGCGGTGGCTGTTTGTTTCTCGCGATCGCAAGTCGCACCACCAATTGGTGGTGACGGCGGTGGTTGCGGTTGTTGATGAAACCGCCGGCCACGGCGGTGATGGCAGCTGCGGCTGCTGTTGTCGTCGATCGGCCTAGCGGCGGCAACGGTGGTGACCTTGGTTGCCGCTGTTGTCGCCGGTGGTGGTTTTGGGTAAATCGCCGACAATCGGCGGCGACGGTGGCTCCGGCTCCGTTGTCGTCGATAACGGGTAGTAACAATGGTAACCGCTTGTTGCTATTGTTGCTATCGGTGATGGTATCAGATAAGTTTTGTGTGGATAGGGTCGTTTTAACCAGATAGGCTAAAACCCCGGATAAGATTAATTTTACGTTTTTAATTAAAATTAATTTAAGTAATTATAAAACCAGTTGGTTTTTGTAATTCTGTTAAATCTTGTTTTATCGTAACTGTTTTGTTTGAACTGTTAGTTGCGAATGTCATAGCCAAGCCCCAGACCTGTGGTTGTGTTTTGTTTTTAATTTATTATTATACTCTGTTTTTGGTAAGGGAGGCCTGCGAGCCGTTTACAACCCTTTTATTGTAATTTTATTTTATATATTTTAAATTACACCGAAGACGGAGACAACCTTAAAGACGGAGTTTGGAGACACAACCGAGGATGTCGGAGCTAGTGGGAGCGTTCTACCTTCATGCCTTGTGTGTTGCTTATCACTTAGGTTAAAGACCGTCAGTTTAGTGTTGGCTCACTTAACTGACAATAGTTTGGGGGCAAAAGCTATGACACAGTGTTTTTATAGTTTTATATAATTGCGTTGTTTGATTTAATTACGTGGTTGTGATAAAACGTAGTATTTAAATTCTAATGAGATGTTTTATAAAAACCTAGAGGTTCGATTACAGAGTGTTTTTCGAATCAATTTTTTAAAGATAAGGTTTTTGGAAATATAAAACTGGCTAAAAACCCCTTAGGTTTAAAAATCTTAGATCACGTGAGTGCGACCCACTTTGAGACCCTTTTAGCGTAAGGTATGCGGGTGTTGGAAGTGAGCAAGCCTTGGACATCCGCGTTCAAACCCCAAGTTGAAAGGGGTGTGACAAGTACACCCAGTCTCAAGTGGTGCGATCTATTTTGGTTTTGTAACAATTTACTGTGTCGTATCGGGCCAAAGCGCACTAGAGGGACTAAATATGCACGAATGTAATATTTGATGTCCCGGCGTTTTTAGAAGTCGTATTTTCGTTTAAAATGCGATTGGTATAAGAGGTTACCTACCAGAAATAGCATGGGATGGTTTGTGCGATCAAGCCGCTTACCGACACATGTGAAATATGGATTCTAGTCTAATAAACTTATTTTTCTAAGGGTAATAATTTTATTAGAAGTTTTATAATCAAATAAACTAAATCGGAATTTATTCTTTATGTAGATGTCTTATACTACCGTTCCGTTTTATTCACCTGAGGAATCACTTCGCCTAATCATGGGCAAGTGGAAGCTTACGGGCCAAAACTATCCAGTTTGGAAGTTGCATTTTGAAAATGTCTTGCGGGCCCAGGATAAGCTTTATGTGATCAATAAACCGCTATCACAACCTAAGAGCAATGCCCCTGAAGAGGAATTTGCTGAATACTTCAGATTTATGGCTGATGAATCTGACTTGATGTCTATTCTGTCTTTCTCTGCTTCACCCCAGTTCACGGTTGATCTCAGAGTTAAGTACTACCATGAGGTCGTGAAAAGTATAGAAAACCAGGTTGGCTTCTATAAGAATTGTGGTAAATATTTGATCATGAAAGAAATCTTTTCACTGAAGCTGAAAAGAGGCCAATCAGTTAAAGATCATCTCCTAGAGATAAGGAGACTCTTTAAGTGTTTGTCACCACTTGGATACAAGATGACTCAGGAAGAGCTCGTGTATCTGATGTGGTTCTCACTCCCGAAGGAGATTCGTATCACAGCTAGTGGATACATGGGAGAACCCAGAATGGACGTGGCAAAGGTTCATGAGGACATTTTGGACAGTCTGGAGCCAAAAGAAGCAAGTGCTGAATTCATGGACACTATTGATCGGATTGATAAGCTGGGAGATCTAAGTTGCCCAAAATATGGTAGCCAAGATATCTGTGTCCACTTATTCAACGTTGACCAGATGGACATCGGTCTACCCGATGCGCCAGGTATCTTTATGATAGATTGTTTGATCACTTCTTATGAATCATGGGTACTTGATACAGGAAGTGCTAACCACATTTGTAATCATTTACAGGGATTCAAAAGAAGGGAGACCTTGAGGAAGGATCGTTCGAACCTACGAGTCGGTGAAGGCACGATGCTTGTAGCTGAAGCCTTAGGATCTTACAGTCTTAGTTTACCCTCGGGTCTAGTTTTGGAACTCGATACTTGTTACTATGTTCCTAAGATGATCAAAAATATTCTTTCTTTTGATTTATTGGTAGACCAAGGTTTTTATTATAAATATGATTATAAAATTATTTCTTTCTTTAAAAATGACATGTTTTATTTCAAAGCAACTCCTTCGAATGGTCTATCATATAAGTAAACGATCCAAAGATATCGAGGATCAAACTTACCTCTGGCATTGTCGGCTTGGACATATAAACTAGAAACGCGTAGAACTAGTCCAAAAAGGAGGACTTCTAGGGACTTTCGATTTTAAGCCCTTTAGTAATTGTGAATCTTGTTTGTCTGGCAAAATGGCAAAGCATCCTTTCAACAAAGACAATGAAAGGGCCAATGACTTGTTAGAGATCATACACACAGATGTGCGTGGACCTTTTAGTCATGAGGGAACAGGAGGATACCGGTACTTCATTACCTTTACTGACGATTTCAGTAGGTATGGATATGTCTACCTGATACGACATAAGTCTGAAACTTTCGACAAATTCAATGAGTTTCAGAGTGAAGTACATAATCAACTTGACAGGAAGATCAAGTTCTTGAGGTCAGACCGTGGTGGGGAATATCTTAGCCAGGAATTTGACAGTCATTTAAGAGAGTGTGGAATTGTTTCACAACTCACCCCTCCGTATACACCACAAATGAATGGTGTGTCAGAAAGGAGGATTCATACCCTGCTTGACATGGTACGATCAATGATGTGTCGTTCCACGTTACCAGTATCATTCTGGGGACACGCGCACGAAACAACAGCAAACATACTAAACAAAGTGCCAACTAAATCGGTAGAAAAGACTCCATATGAACTATGAACAGGCAAGAAGCCTAAGTTGTCTTTTCTGAAGATTTGGGGTTGCGAGGTATACGTTAAGCGTACAACCTCGGAGAAACTCAAACCCAAATCAGATAAGTGTATCTTCGTAGGCTATCCCAAGAATTCAATGGGATACTACTTTTATAATCCTAGCGAGAACAAAGTATTTGTGGCTCGCAATAGAGAATTTCTAGAGGAAAAGTTTCTCAATCAAGAGAATACCAGAAATGATATAGACCTACATATAGTAGAGGAAGATACACCTGTACCGATTGTTGAGCCAGTCACTCAACAAGATAATGTTGAGACTCAACCAGAGACGGATGAGGAGGTGCAAACACAGGACCTTCGCAGATCCACTAGGATAAGGCAAGAACTAGATAGGTATCTTGGATTTCTAGTCTCCCAGGACGGCGGAGACCTGAATGAGCCTACATCCTATGGAGAAACTGTATCAGGTAGTGAGTCTGAACAATGGCAGGAAGCCATGAAGGCGGAGATGCAGTCCATGTACGACAACCAAGTTTGGGAGTTGACAGATTTACCCCAGCACTGTAGGGCGGCGTAAATGGGTTTTCAAGAAAAATACAGACATGGACGGAAATGTGCACACTTTTAAGGCTAGACTGGTTGCAAAAGGTTTCACGCAAACTCATGGTATTGACTATGATGAGACTTTTTCACCAGTAGCTATGTTAAAGTCCATTAGGATTCTGATGGCCATCTCAGCATATTTCAACTATGAGATTTGGCAGATGGATGTTAAGACAACCTTCCTGAATGGGATGTTAATAGAGGATGTCTACATGCAACAACCGAAAGGTTTTGTAGATCCAAAGAATCCTAAAAAAGTGTGCAAGTTGCTAAAATCCATATATGGATTAACACAGGCATCCAGAAGCTGAAACTTACACTTTGATGAGCGAATCAAAGAGTTTGGTTTTACCAAAAGTGAGTTTAAGCCATGTGTTTACACTAAGTTCAGTGGGAGCATAGTGACCTTCTTGGTCTTATATGTAGATGATATTCTACTCATTGGAAATGACATACCAACTTTACAGAGTGTTAAAGCTTGGTTAAGCAAATGTTTCCAAATGAAAGACCTTGGAGAAGCTGCAAATATACTTGGTATAAAGATCTACAGAAATATATCTAGGCGGCTTATCGGACTTAGTCAAGGTACATACATTCATAAAGTCCTGAAGCGATTCAGGATGGATGAGTCCACGAAAGGATTTATCCCAATGCAGCATGGTATAGTACTAAGTAAAGCACAGTGTCCCGAATCTAGTCAAGATAAGGACAAGATGAAATCGATACCATATGCTTCGGCAATTGGATCGATTATGTATGCCATGTTATGTACCAGGCCCGATGTTGCTTACTCAGTAAGTGTTACGAGCAGATATCAGCAGAACCCAGGTGAAGCCCATTGGGTGGCGTACTAAAGAGATGTTCTTGGTCTTTGGAGGTTCTGAGGATGAGATTAGTGTCACTGGTTATTCAGACGCTGGTTTCCAGACCGACAGAGATGATTACAGATCACAGTCAGGGTACGTGTTTACCCTAAACGGAGGTGCGATCTCGTGGAAGAGTTCGAAGCAAGACACGATAGCAAACTCTACCACTGAAGCCGAGTACATTGCAGATTCAGACGCAGCAAAGGAAGCGGTCTGGCTCAGGAACTTTATCACGGATCTAAGAGTCATAGCCAATATCTCTAGACCAGTGGATATTTACTGTGATAACTCTGGGCTGTGGCGCAAGCTAAGGAGCCTAGAGAACATCACAAGTCGAGACATGTACTGCGGAAGTTTCACCTCATCCGAGAGATTATCGGAAGAGGAGACGTAAGAATATGCAAAATTCCGACGGACGAGAATGTAGCAGATCCGCTGACAAAGCCGCTAGCTAGAGTAAAGCATGAGACACATGCTAATTCCATTGGGATGCAGTACCTGGATACTAGTAGCTAGATTTAGTTTTTGATTATCACTGTGGATTAATTTTGAGACTTTATATCATGTATTCATGATTGTCTCAAATTAACCAGTTTTAGCATATTTAATTATCCCTGATTTTATATACAAGTCTTGTAAGAAAAATCTAAAAGTTCCGTAGCTGCTTGTTAAGGTGGAACCTTAGCAGGGTTGTAACGCTATTATGGGTGTTTGGTGATTTATTCAACGTAACGAATAAAAGCACAAGTGATGTGGCCAAACATTCATAGATACTCATCAGAGTGCTTGAGTATTGGAAGTGACCAGTTTCAAGTCTGCTCCATGGAGCCTATGTCATGAGCATTGACTTGATGATAGGTTGTCCTTAGACTTGAGATATTTGGTCTGGGAATGTGAGGACTGTTGTACTCTTAGCACGTTCTAACGCTACGTCGTAACAGGGTGGCCATACGGGGCGTGACTAGATGCAGCGGAAGCCATGTAACCAGATGCAGATAGTCAAGAAGGGATTTACACCTCTGTAAAAGGAGAGATATTTTTGGGCCCCTTGGCGATTGGGATTGGCAGAAATGCGTGGCCACGCACGGATAGAATAACAGTTGTTATTTGGAAAGTTCCGTAACTGCAGGCAATCGAAATCAGAGTCAAGAAAAACTTGAGTTTAAGATTGAAGTCCTCCGCTCCATGTCTAAAACTCACTTTAGAAATATCGCGTGTAAAAGGAATGAACCTGTGTACAATTCTAGCGAGAATTGTTTCTCTGGATATAAGAGATCTTATAACCTAGTTAACCTAAGTGTCTGGCACAAGTGGGAGTCTGAAAGCATTATGTGCAAGACAGTAACTAGGTTTACCGTGTCCAATGTTATAAGGCACTAGTGGGTCACACTGCTACACACCCGAATAGAGATCAATTGGATTTACTAGTTGTGTGGAATTAATTAATTGAGTGAAAATTAATTAATTAAGAGAGAAAATAAATAATAGATAGTTTATTTATTATTTATTGATTATATATTAATAATGGAAAGGTTTAATTAAAGCCTATCGGGCTTAATACTTAAACGGGCTTTTCTATTAGGTTACTGCCATATTTATTCTTATAAATATATGGTTTTCTGACGAGGCCACAGAATCCGAGAAGCTTGATTATGGATCTGACTCAGAGTTCCAAGTCTCCGAACCAGCGAAGGGCGGGAAGGACCAAATGATTGATGCTGACGAAGCTACCTCCTCATTCAACGACGACAGGATGTCCGAGGATCCCGTTTTGGCTGGGGATCTAGCTTCAGATGACCGGACTGTCGGTCGTGAGGAGGAAGGAGAAGCCGAAGTTGCTACCGGCTGGGGTAGTTTGGATAGTGAAGATGAGGGAGAGAGAGCGTTTAGAAAAAGAGTCCGAAGAGGCAGAGGTCCAGTTAGATGAGCCGTGGGCTCAGATTCAGGAAGCAGTCGGAGAAGAAGAGCCACATAGGTTAGAATCGGAAGTCCCCCCAACCCAGAGTCAATCCAACAGAGAGGCAACCCACATCGAGACTGGGCACCTTATGGTGTCTGGTCAAGACGCTAGCAGCCAACTAGCGCATTTGCACCCCTCTACCATCCACTCGACCATCTCTCAACAGATGGTCGTTTCAGTCTTCCACGGGGATTCAGCACAACTTCCACCGGCCACTCACTCGGAGTCTGCCGGTGTTGAGCTAAGAGAGGAACCGCCCCACCTCTCGACTTCTTTGAGTGCACTTCGTGTCTTAGAGCCAATCACCGGGACATTTGATCTCCCATCTATTTTTAGGATACAGAAGAGGGTACCACAAACGGAGATCCCACGGGACTCCGCCAGAACGGAGGTAGTTCGTGTGTCAGAAGACACCCATCGAGGATCCTCCGGAAGCCCTGGCACGGTCGACATCACGGCAGTAGTGCATGCAGGCCGAGAGAGCACCTCAGTAGGACTCTTTTCGTCAACCGGCGCTCAAGAAACACTGGGTTTGGTACCACCGGGACCGGCTCACGCAACACCAAGACTCTTAGGTTTGACGGATTCGGGTGGAATCCCTAAAACCACCTAAGTAACACCGGGACTTTCAGGTCCGACGGATTTGGACGACATCCTTAAAGTCGTCCACTCACGAATGCAGGCTATGGAGGAAGCCAATGCGGCTAGGGATCTACGGGTCGAGGCGTTGGAGAAAGCCTTGGCCGAGACAGAGCAGAAGAGGTTGGCAAACCTTGAGGCGTCGAGGAAGCTTCAAGAAGAAAGGGATCAGGAGCTTTATGAGCTCAAACGGAAGATGAAGGGAAAACATGCGGAGGAAGCCCCGTCAACCGAAGTTCCTATCCCCCGACAGTCCGAAGATGTTCCCCGTCTCGCTCCTCCGACCTCGGGCAACCTACCCTTCATCCCTGGGTATGTCACGGAGGCGGAACATGACATGATGATCGCATCGTACACTACTCAGAACGACCGCCTCTCCGCCCAACTCAGAGAGAGAGATGCTCAGATAGAGATGCTCCAGCAGCGCATTCGGGAATTGGAGGCCACGTCTCGGTCTCAGGCTCAGCCTTCCAAACGGAGGCATGATGAACCTGATGACTCGGCACCGGGTCCTCATGAGGGGGAGGTGCAAGCTTCCAAAAGGCTTCACATCAACCTCCAACCTGCCTCCGGTTCCGGCTCATCCTCCGCTCCAGCTCCAACTACTGCTCCTTCAAGCGCTCCATCAGAGTCTGCCGCCGACATTCCATACGAAGACTCAGATACAGAATCTCTCGATATGTCGGGTTGGCATTATGAGTCGATCCCGCTAGACGAGGTGATACAGTTCCCTCATCCAGCCGAGACAGCCAGTGTTGATGTCATCTCCCCGGAAGCAGCGCCGACAGACCTTTCAGATCTTCAGATTCCGGAAGAAGCCCGGAGAATACTTCGGTCGCTCGCTCAGAGCCTCCGGATCTATCAAAAGGGGGATGACATTCTCCGAGACACAGACTACGACAGCTTCCTCTCCACCGTCGAGTTTCCCACTCCAGAAGCTCCTCAGACGATCTCTTCAACCACTCCTGATTCCTCAGCTCCTACCGTCATCCAGTTAAACTGGAACCACTCGGTCATCTTCAGGCCGTTTCTCGGGAAATCCTTCTCCCGCATCTTCCAGCAAGAAAAGCTGCACGTTTGGTCCCGAAAGGTGTACTTCGGGATCTCTCACATAAAGAAGCTCAGAAGAAGAACAGCGTACGTCCACTAGAGGGTTTGTAACTGGGCAACTCACGGACGACAAAGGATAAGGCGTAGATTCACGAAGGTAACCAATGTTCGCCCCTACAAACACGGACATCAGTTATTCCTCGAGTTCTATGTTCGAATGTACGAAACCGGCAAACCCACTGGAGAACTACAGGATTGGACGTTCACTGAAGCAGATCTGGATCGCATCCACCTCGAAGACCTCCTGGCACTCATCAAGTATCTTCAAGGCCCAATCCTCCGACCCGACTACTATCGTGATGGCCTTGAGGTTCTGAAGAGGTATGTTCGTCATGCGATCACTCTTGCACGCGTGACGGACTACCAACTAGCCATCGAGAGCCGCCAGCCCAAAGTCAACCTGCTCCGTCCGAACCTGAACGTGTCAGCAATTGGAGCCTATCTTCCCTACATGCCGTCCAGAGTACCAGAGCATGGGGTCGTCTACGTGACCAAGAAGAAGAAAGAGCGCAAGTTTATGCGTTTTAGCGAGCTTGCCAAATTCTGCGACGATACCTTGCTTTATGTGTACAACGGGCTCGCGAGCAGAGTGTTGACTGATCAGATCCCTTCATCGAAGCTGGTGGACGGAAAGGCAAAGGTGTTGGAGGCGATGAACTTGATCGAGAGGAAACTGAAGGAGAGGCTGATGTACAGACGGGTCGAAGCCGCAATGAAGATGCGTGCAAGGATAATAGGAGAATGGGACGAGTTCGTGCAAATGTCGAAGTGGGAGCCTGCTTTGGAGTTACCGCCACCCTTCTGACTTCTTCCCAAAGGGGGAGATTGTTAGACCTCTTGTTGGGAAGAGTCAGAAGCACTATATTTTATTGCTTTAGTTGTTAAATTTCAGTTTGTATTAAACAATTATCTGTTTGTATGCCCTTGTTTAGAAGTTTGGAACTTCGGGGGCCTTTCTTGACATTTTGGTAATCCCTCTCATTCCTATAAATAGAATGAGAGGTTTAGGGTTTTGGTTAATGTTTTCATCATATTATGGTTTGTGGGTTTATAGAATATCATCATTTTCACCATTGTTGAAGCATTCAATTTCATTGTGTTCATCATTCTCTTTGTGATTTCAATCCATTTCTTCTCTCCATCTTTATTGGGACAAACATTTTCTCATTCCATCTCATTAGTAACTTAGAGAAAAAGAAAAGCCAAAACCCTTCCCTCTCTCTCTCTCTAAAAGTCGACACACACACACACACACACACACTTAACCGGTTTTCGGTTTTGAGTATTTGGGAAATCCTAAGGCGGTCTAGCAGCGGTTCTTGTGGTGGTGCAGTAGCGGTGTATTCCCCGTTAGGGTTCCGGATAATCGTTGTAAAAGAAACCCTAAAGGTATTATTCTAAACCCTCTCGCGATTGTATCTAAACCTGGATTTCTTGTAGGATATTCTTCTCAAAGCAAGGCTCTTAGAGTGTTTAATAACTCTACAAGAATCATTGAAGAAAGTGACAATGTCAGATGCAATGAGAACAATACCTGGAAGTGGTCCCAATTGGTTTTTTGACATTGATTCACTAACTAACTCTTTGAACATGAGTAGTGCATTGATTACAGGTTCAAGTACAGAAAAGATCCAGGAAACAAGTCATCCATTTGTCATGTTTCCCACGCCAATTGCAGATCCCAATGATTTTTGTACTACTGATGAATTAGAATCTGATCAGCAAAAGGAAGTTGAGAATGTAGAGAAGAATGATGATCAGCAGACTGAGGAAACTTCCCTCTCTTACAACATTGAAGGCATACCTTCGTCAGATGGGGAACCTCAATGGGATCAAGAACCAGAAGTGAATGATTCAAATGTAGGGGTGGATTTGCCAGAGGAACCCCTGCACCTTACAAGAACTAAGAAGAATCATCCACCTTCATTAGTGATAGGAGATATTCAGTCTCCTATGATCACCAGGAAGCAAAGCAGAGCTTTAATAGATCCACACTCTGGCATGATTTCTGTTTTTCTCTCACAAACAGAACCCAAGAAGGCACATGATGCAATGAAGGATCCTAGTTGGATTGAAGCCATGCAAGAAGAGCTATTACAGTTTGTCTTGCAACATGTGTGGGATCTGGTGGATCTACCAAGAGGACACAGGGTGATTGGCACAAGGTGGATATTCAAAAATAAGACTGATGAGAGAGGCATTGTTATTAAGAACGAAGCCAGATTGGTAGCTCAAGGATATACACAAGAAGAAGGCATAGACTATGATGATGTATTTGCTCCAGTTGCTAGAATTGAAGCCATCAGGCTGTTTTTGGCCTTTGCATCTTACAAAGGATTCAAAGTCTACCAGATGGATGTCAAGAGTGCTTTTCTCTATGGCACAATTGATGAAGAGGTGTATGTCAGTCAGCCTCCAGGGTTTGAGGATCTTAAATACCCTGATAAGGTTTACAAGTTGAGGAAAGCATTGTATGGTCTTCATCAGGCACCTAGAGCTTGGTATGATACTTTGTCCTCCTATCTATTGGAGAACAAATTTGAAAGAGGTGTTATTGATAAGACCTTGTTCATCAAGAGAACAAAGACTGATATGTTACTTGTCCAGATATATGTAGATGATATCATATTTGGATCAACAAGGGATGATATGTGCAAGGAATTTGAGGAACTGATGCATAGGAAATTTAAGATGAGTTCTATGGGAGAGCTCACTTTCTTTTTTGGTCTACAAGTCAAGCAGAAGGCTGATGGTATTTTTATCAGTCAGTCTAAATATGTGGCCTCAATGCTTCAGAAGTTTGGTATGAATGATACAAAGTCTGCCAGCACTCCTATGGAAACACACAAGCATCTCACTGCTGATGTTGAGGGGGAGGAAGTTGATGTTCATAATTACAGATCTATGATTGGGTCTTTGATGTATCTCACAGCCTCCATACCTGATATTATGTTTGCTGTTTGTGTGTGTGCTAGGTATCAAGTTAGGCCAAAGGAGTCTCCCTTACATGTAGTCAAAAGGATATTCAAATATCTCAAGGGTTAACCTAGGTTGGGACTTTGGTATCCTAATGACTCTTCTTTTGATCTGGTGGCATATAATGATAGTGATTATGGAGGAGCAAATTTGGATAGAAAGTCTACATCAGGAGGATGTCAATTCTTGGGAGGAAGATTGGTCTAATGGCAGTGCAAGAAACAAACCACAGTTTCACAGTCAACCACAGAGGCTGAATACATAGCTGCATCTCAGTGTTGTTCACAAGTTCTATGGATTCAAAATCAGATGCAAGACTATGGTCTTTCTTTCTTGTAGACACCAATCTACATTGACAATAACAGTGCTATCAGCATTGTTAACAACCCTGTCAAACACTCCAAGACCAAACATATAGAGATCAAGTACCATTTTATCAGAGATTGTAATGAAAAGAAATTAATTCTAGTTTTGAAAGTCCACACTGATGATCAATATGCAGACCTTTTCACAAAGGCCTTTGATGTAGGCAGGTTTACATTCTTGGTCACTAGTGTTGGAATGATGAACTCTGAATAAATCTCTTCTTGTTACATTTATCTTTGTACTATCTCTGTATATTTTTCTTCTTTCTTATTTGTTCTTTTTGTTCTTTTATTACTCAGGGTGCATTTAATGAGTTTGTGTATGTTTCAGATAGCTTTTGGAGTCATCAGCTTGGTCAAAGAATGCATAGTGAAGTTACCACCACTCATTTGAAGTTACTATTGCTTGAAGTGTTACTACCGCAAAGCATAGTTTCTATCGCTAAGCCTTTACTACTGCCCATTTAGACCATTACTATTGTTTGCATATTACTACCGCTAGCTGTTCATTACTATTGTTCGCATGTTACCACCGCTAGCTGTTCATTACCATTGCTCGCACTTTACCACCGCTGGTTGAAATTAGTGTTGCTCGTATTCGCCACTTACCACTACTTTATGTTAATACCGCTAGTTATAATTGCTTGCTTGATTACCACCGCTCGCTTTAGTTACTACCGCTTTTAACTTCTCACGCGCGAATTACCACCGCTTACCAGTTACCACTGAACTTGAATGTTACTACCGCTTTTAACTTAATGTTTCTTGCATTACCACTGTTTTTAACATTACTGTTGCTAGTGTTAGTTATTTTTCGTTACCACCGCTTTTAACTAATACTGTTGCTCGTGTTAGTTACCACTGCTCATGGTTTGTGTATAAAAGCCCTAATTTGACCGCCTTTTTCTCAAACGGCTATTTCGAACTTTTGCTCTCAAAACCCTTGCGATTCTTGCGATTTCTGCAACCCTATTTTTTTGCCAAATCATCTGTTCATCATCTATATTGATTTTTTCATCTGAACTAGGGTTTTTCTAATCGATCGACAATAGATTCTCTTCGTTTCATTTAGGATCACAACAAGATTGGCTATCTCACTAAGGATAGTCATTCAGAAGGGTTTGAAGATATAGTTGATTTCTTGGCATCATCCAACATCGCATATGCAGCAACCATCAATCCCACAATATCCATTCGACATATGCATGACTTTTGGGAAAATGCTGTGATTGAGGAATCTGAAGGAGTCAAAATCATTCAGACCACCATCTGTGGTCAATCTCAGACTGTGACCCCAGCCAAAATCTGACACCATTTACATCTGAATGATGACTCAGGTATCACCATGCTTTCACCCTCCACCATAATGGATGCTTTTCTGAAAATGGGGTATGCAGGCTCCCAAACCTCTTCAAAATATCTCAAGGGTAAATTCTGCCCTCAGTGGAGATTCATTGTGCATACCCTATTACACTGTTTTTCAAAGAAAACAACCAGTTGGAGTGAGTTTAGTAGTACCATGGCATCTGCCTTGGTATGCTTGGCCACTAAACAGATTTTTAATTTTTCTCAAATGATTTTTGATGATCTTGTTTAAAATCTTGAGAACATTAATAATTCCAAAGTCAAATCTTTTTACATGTTCCCAAGATTTGTACAAGAAGTTATAACTAAGGAATTGATGGATGTACCCATGGATGGAGACACTTATCAGGGCTCTGCTCTTGGTCATAAAGTGTTCTCTAACATGAAGAGACTTGCACAAGGCTCTAATGATACTTTCACCCCATTGTTCCCTACAATGATGGGTGTGAACCCCCTCAAGGCGAGGCATCAGGCTTGCAGCCCTCACAATCAAGCATACCTACTGATGACCTACCCCCACCTTTCAGTTAAAAAATCCCTCAGTCCCTTGATTCAACCCCCACCCCCCTCACTAAAAGGATATGTTAGAAAGAACAGGGGAGCTCCTTCCTCCTCTGGTTCTAAACCCAATGAGCCTACAAGCCATCAGTTGGAGCACTCTCCTTCTGATTCATTCCAAAGGGATACCCATGGAGTGTCTCCCCACTCAAGTGTTAAGAAGGTGCCCTCTAAGGAGAAGGATGGGCATGTGGTTGGTGAGGCTCAGACTACTGATGTTGCACAAGGTGTGCATCAGGACAGTCTGAACATAGCTAAGACCCCCACTACGACAACTCCAATTGAGTAATCAATAGGAGGTCCCAGGTGCCAAGAAACCAAGGGGGCAGGTAGTGCTTCAACTAGGCTGAAGACTTCTGTCAAAAAGCTCAAAGATCCAGTTAAGGAGGTAAACACTCCTAAACCTGGTGAAGGCAGATATAACTATAATGATTTGATGGCAGACTTGAAGGTGATAGCTGATGATCTCAGGGCTCATGATGCTAACTTTGAAGCACATGATAGAAGGCATGCCTCTCATGAAGACAGATTGGATATGTTGGAGAAGGTGATTGATATTCAAAATCAGCTTATTAAGGATAAGAGGATGCCATGTTGGCTGACTTTACCAGCAAGCTTAAGTCATAGGGTGTTCAAATGGCTCGTTTGCATATGAAGATTTCTGCTCTTAAAAGGAGATACTCCACCTTGGTCTCATTCACAAAAGGGGAGAGGAGATCAAAGATCAAGGGGGAGAAAAAGAGAAAAAAGTTATGAATGAAGAGCTAGAAGAGAATGAGAACAGGGGTGCTACTTCTGAGTTTGAATCAGAGATTGTTGTGACTAAAAATGAAGATGCTGGAGTTGATATTCCTGAAGCTGGTATAACTGAATCTGATAGAGAAGCTGTTGCTAAGGGGGAGACTGAGAAATAGATTGAAAAAGAGGCTAGTTTAGAGGTGAATGAAGATGAAGTCACTATAGCAGAATTGCTCTTGAAACTGCCTAAGGTTATTCCAAAAGCCAAAGGTAATGTTATCAAGGAGCCTGAGGTAATTAAGGAGCAGGGTGCTGAGATAGACCCTAAAGATAAAGAAAAGAACATTGTGCAAGAAGAGACTGAATCATATTCAGATGGAGATGAAAGAATGAAACCAATTGTGGATCCAGTGGTTGAAAATCAACTCTCTGAGGCTTTCATTCAGAAGCTTACAGAAGAGGAAGAGAAACAAAGAAAAGAAGAATTGGCTAGAGTAGCTGAGGAAGACAGACTGGCTGCTGAAAAACTACAAAAGGAGTTGGATTTCGAAGAGGCCCAAGCTACAAAGAAGAAATCTGTGAAGAAAGCTTCAAAGAAAGCTACTCCAAAGGCATTTACTGAAAAGAGGAGGATAATGGTGAGGTATCTGGCTGGTGCTCTTGGAAAACCAATTCAGTACTTTGCAAAGTGGGATTTGGTGAAGATTGAACAACAGTATAATGCAACAAGGGAGGTGATGCATCAGCAAGCTGTGGAAGAGCAAGAACAAGAACAAGAAGATGTGCCCTGGGTGCATAGAAAAAGAAAGAGGGATCAAGTTACCTCTGCTGAAGGTATTGTTGATACTACTGCTGGAGCTGCTGCTGATCCAGTCAAAGAAAATGAACCTGTTCAACAAGCCAATCCAGAAGATGCAAAAGAGACTGCACAAGAGGTTGAAAAGGAGACTGCTGAGAAAGAGTCTGAGGTTCAAATGCCAAAAACAAAAAGAAAGAAGTCAATTGCTAAGAAGAAGCAAAAGGTGAAAATGGTAGAAGAAACTTCAGATATTTCTAATTGGTTATATTTTGAAGATAAGGAGCTTGAAGTCTTCAAAGTATTCAGAAGTACTGGAAAGAGTGAGATCTTTGCTAGCATTCCTGGAATCCTCAAAAAGCTTCCCAAGACAGATTTAAAGAAGATGTATGAGATTGGTTGTACAAAGGATAATGAAGATTTTGAGGAGACCAAGTTACTAAATGAGAATTTGCAGTTTATGTTTGCATTCTCAAAAGCAAGGGATGATTTGAAGAAGAAGAGAGCTAGAGATCAGAATGATAGCATTGGTGAAGGAAAAGTTGTTTCATGGAGTACTTACAACAATAGAGTATTCTCAGTTACTTTTGAGAAAAGGAGACAAAGTTATTTCCTTATTGACAAAAGGTATGATTTTGAGCCTGCCTTGATGAATAGTATACTGAAGACAAAAGATCAAAAGTCTGGACTCACTGATCTTGACAAAGAGTTGCTAGAAAAGATGAAACAGCAACTTCTAGATATCAATGAGAGATATTTTGATGATCAGATTGTGGAAGATCAACCTAAGAAGTTAACAACATGGGGTGTTTCTGAAGAGTTGAATTTCTTTGTCAGATGGGATGATGGTTCTGAGCAAAGTGATCCAGATTTGTTCAAAGTTCTAGAAGTATGTACAAGAGATAATCTGAGAGAGATGTATGTACTTGGATTGAAGATGAATGATGCAGTTGTGGATGACAGGATTGGTTCTGAAAAAGATTTGAAGATGAAAAGTGCTATGGAATGCCTATTTTGATTATTTGAACCATCTAGGATTTCAGATGTGCTAAATCAAACATGTGAAGTGGTTAATGAGTGGAGATGGTTTGATAAGTTCAGGGTATATTGTCTGACAATCAATGGAACAAGCACAGAGTATTATTTTGATGATTGTGATACTGATGTGCATGATATTCAAAGACTGCAAGGCATGGTGAATGTTCAACTGAGCATGAATGGAGAGCCTACTAAACCTGCAAGGTTACTGATCAAGAAGATAAAGACTTATTTGAAGATCGATCAGACTCAAGAACTTAGCTCCTCATGTATGAATAGCTAAGTTAGGGGGAGATTGTTGGGTCTGAAATGCTTTTGCAGATTTACTACTGAGGAGTTACCACTGCTAGCTTTTGATCATTACCACTGATGGTTGATATGGATTTACCACTGCTAGTATAAAGGTTACCACTGCTGAGATCATTACCACTGCTGGAACAGAATTACTACTGTTGTTGAAGATTACTACTGATTCTGTTTTACCAGTGCTAGAAGAGTTATGATAAGGAAAGGATTCTGAAGGCTGAAGATATGGAATGGATGCGATTCTTTTGGAGATATCTTAGAGATTATCTTGTAGATTTACTTTCCTTATGTTTATCTTGTAACTCGTATATATAGTTGATAGATGTTAGATGTTTAGACACGAGTTCATTAAGTTTTCTGTTTTAGAATATTGAAGCCTCAAGATTAATCTTGATCCTTGCAATTGAGAAGAATTGCACGTCTGGTTTGAGTCTGTTCAAATCAGATTGGGGCTTTGGTTTGTAATCATTAAACTTGTGATCAATACACAATTTGTTTTGCAATTTCATTGTTTCATTCAAAGTGTTATTCTGCAAACTTCTTTGAATTGTGATTTTCTGTTCTTGTTATTGATTCGATCCTGACATGAATTGTTGAAGGTGGGTTTTTGCATATATGAACAATGGGTATGATTTTGATTTTTTTATTATTAGAATCCATGGCTTCCATTGATTAGAGAGAGAAGGTTGATGGTGGTAAAGATAATTTGATATTTGGGGAGAGATAAGAGATGAAGATGAAAATGGTTTTTTTCTTCTTAATTTTTCTTCGATTTTTTTAAAGGAAAATAAGAAAATTGATTCAAAAGACGAAAATGCCCCTCACGTGAGAGGAACATGCTGCTGCTAACGGAGTCCATATGGAGGCGTTAGTGAGAGGGTGTGATATGGGCAAAAAAACTCATTTTTTGGATTAAAAACGTACTTTTATCTTTTGAGGGACGAAAAACAAAAAACAACTATTCGTGGGAAACTAAAAATGCAATTTAGTCTAAAACAAAAGACTTATATATATAACTCCAAAAATATAGAAAAAGTGTGAGAAAAACAAATAGGGAAAGCTTAAACTTGTAGAAGAAGTGTCACAAACAAAAACGGAAATATCTAATATGAAAAATAAAAGTCTAAACTAGACGACATGATGGGTCAAGCAGAACCAAAGTCAAACACACGTTCATGTACTAATAACTTTTTATTTATAAAAATAAAATAGCTATTTTCTCTTCAAACCAAATAAACAAAGATAAATTAATTATTTTAGTCATTTAAAAAAATCTTTTACACTTAGCTAGTCATCTTCCTTAAACTCACTAAATAGTTACTAAATCTGCATAAACAACTCATTCCCGAGCGAATTTCCCCTTTTTCGACCTAAAAGTACCAACATTCGACGAAAATCAAAGATATCAGCCCTGAGGGAATAAGGGGGAGAGAGAGAGAGATGTAATACCTTATACAAATCCGCTCAGGGAGGATTTGTGCTCTAGTTTTTGTAAACAAAATTCCCCAATGAGGATTTCGTGTGGGCGAACTTCACTTAATTATTGCTGAGAATTGGTTTTTTTTGGCTGGAAAAGGGCAAATCTGCGTGGGTAGAAATTGTTTGTGCGGTTTTGATGGCTATTTTGTAAATTTTAAGAAGAAAATGATTAAAAGGTGTTAAAGGATAATTTTAAATGACTAAAATTATTAACTTTTCTAAACAAAATAAGTAAATAAATTAACAAAGTTTTTACATATTTGTCGCACCTAAAAATAGGATTTTAAATAAATGCAACTATTAATCATACCTAAAATATTTATCAAATATAGGAAAGGTTTAAACGAGAAGCATGTTAATTTATGAAAACGCGAGGAGCAATCTCAGCCACTCATCTCGTGGTTATGGTGGACGTGATCACGGAGGTTTGACGCGATTCATGAGAGGGTAGAGATTATTAAAGGTGGGGATTGGGGAACGATTAAAGCCGGCTTTATTGACCGAATGAGTGGCTAAGATTGATTCTCATGTTTTCTTAAATTGATATACATCTCGTTTGAACCTCCGTCTATCAAATATCATATACGTTATTAGATTCTTTGAAAAAAACAAGACTTTTTGACTAATCAAAGTCAACAAACGAACTTCTATATCAAAATTCAATAATTTGACCAAGTAAACATTGACCTAAATAACTCCTTTCTCCATCAACATTTGAATTTATAAATGATAATAAACCCATGATCATTGTATTTTCCATTTCAAGGAATAAAGGATCATATATAAATACTGACCATCTTCATTGTTTTTCTATTTATGTGACATTATGTTAATGCCAATTCGAGTGTCAATTTCTTTTTTCATCATTATCATCGTAAATTTTTTTGTGCTTTCAGTCTCTCAATGCAATAATGATGCAAATTTTACTTCAAACAGTGTGTATCAAAGAAACCTTGACGATGCTTTGTCATCCCTCACCTCTGATACCAGTATCACATACGGCTTCTATAACCGGTCCGTTGGTGAAACCCCTGACAAAGCCAACGTGATGGCGTTATGTAGAGGTGATGTTGAGCCAGATGATTGTCGCAGATGCATAAATGCCTCTAGCAGAAGACTAAGAGCGAATTGCCCTAACCAAAAGGCTGCAATTGAGCTATGGGTTGATAATTGTATGGTAAGGTACTCTAATGAAACTATTTTGGGAGAGCCGGATTATGATGGTGAATTTCGCAGGCCGAACGGAAATAATGCGTCAGACGTGGATCAGTTTAATCAAGCGCTTACCCAATTATTGCAACAACTACGAGGCGATGCTTCTAGTGGTGGATCTTATCGTAAATACGCTTCCGGGAATAACACAAATGGCCCTTGGTTGACAACCATTTATGGGATCATGCAATGTACACCGGATTTATCTAAAGATCAGTGTTACGATTGCTTGGATTGGACAATGGTACAAATCCCGTATTGTTGTGTTAACAGACGTGGGGGAAGAGTTATATATCATAGTTGCCATCTTAGGTATGAAGTTTATAGGTTCTTTAATGATACGGTGTCTCTCGCACCAACATTGTTGCCACCACCACCACCACCACCACCAACAGAGTTGTCTCCACCGCCACTACAACCACCATCAGGTTTGGCTAACATCCTATATAGAGAGATGCTTTCATTTGCAAATCACCTTAAGCTGGGCAAAACTTGCAAACTCAAGCCAACCAATAATACTTGTTTTTTCACCTTTCTAAATTATAAGGGTTATTTGTCAAGAATATATGATAGTTGATTAATCAAGAATATGTGAAAAAGTTTCATCAAATCAAGTAAAACATATCGTTCTTACATAAAAACACTAATATATGAAGCAATTATATAAAGAAAAAAGTTATATCAGACAATTTTATCAAGTTAAAAATTTCATTAAATTTAACTAATGAAATGGATGGTTTGAACAAATTAGGATAGTTAGTATTTAATGACTCCTTCATCATATTCATCAAAAAATGAATTATATAATACAATTTCATCATATTAAACAATTTCATGAACCAATTTTATAGATTTAACCTATGAAATCGTCGTTTTGGCTTGAGTTCACAAGTTTACACAAAAAATAAGTTCAGAAAAGAAAACCCCTCTATATATATATATATATAGAGAGAGAGAGAGAGACGGAGACAATGAAGACAATGATTTTGTTTAATTATTGAAAGAATTATGAACTTTGAAAATCATTTCTTTGTTTTCTTTTAAGAGAATTGGAGTTAAAGGAGAAAAGAGTAGTAACACCAATATTGTAGTGCTAGTACAATTACACTAATGTTCTTTTTTTCGATGGCACTTTCAGGCAAGGGTAGTAACCCATGTATCATCATTATTGCCGTCGTTGCGACCATTAGTGTAGTGATATTGGTAGCAATTTTCGTTTTCATATTCATGAGAAGAAATCGGAAGATGGAAAGAAGGCCGTCGGTGAATCCAAGTGAGTGTTCCTAATTTTTTTACCTTACTTCCTAGGTACAACGTTAGCATATCTGGTTACTTAATATTCTGTGACGATAAATCCAGTTTACGAAGACATAGATACCAATGAAATTATTACACCCGAATCATTGCAATATAGCTTTGCTGTGATTAGAGCAGCAACAAATAACTTCTCGGAGAACAATAAGCTTGGACAAGGTGGATTTGGTTCGGTTTATAAGGTAAATAACCCAATACCATATATAAACTATTTTGCAATTGGAAACCATTTTAAAGATCAATTTTAGAAGTCAATAAATTTTAAAAAACAAATATTTGTTATGAACCAAATTTCTCAGGGAAAGTTACAAGATGGGCAAGAAATAGCAGTGAAGAGGTTGTCAAATGATTCAGGACAAGGCAAACTCGAATTCAAGAATGAGGTTCTGTTGCTTGCACGGCTCCAACATCGGAACTTGGTTCGTCTCATAGGGTTTAGCCTAGAAGGGTCTGAACGACTTTTAATGTATGAGTTTGTACAAAATGCAAGTCTAGACCATTTTATATTTGGTAAGTTGAGTTTATTGAACTTATACTTAGAAGGTTACTGTTAATTTATAGAAAATCATTCTTTTGATGATATACTAATGCTTGATCTTCAAAATATTTAGATCCAATAAAACGGACAAGTCTAGATTGGGAAAGACAATACAAAATAATACATGATGTTGCAAAGGGACTACTATATCTTCATGAGGATTCACGACTAAAGATTATTCATCGGGATCTGAAAGCTAGTAATGTTTTATTGGATGTCAATATGAACGCTAAAATTGCAGATTTTGGTACGGCAAGGTTGTTCACTCTTGAAGAAACCCAAGGCAACACTAGCCGAATTGTTGGAACCTAGTAAGTGTTCTATACAAAATAGATGTGGTTTAGGGTTTCTTTATTTGGAAAGGATATCCGAGGCTTTGCCCGACTAATCCAGGCAAGGTTCACCGACAGCTAAAACATGCTGTCCTGAGTTAATCCTCAGTGGCCACAATCTGGAAGCGCCTGGATCACCTCGGTTAGAAGGGTTAATAAGCCACCTCCCCCCACAAGCTTTAACCAGTACGCCACATCCTTGTGGTTGGGTTTCTTTATGATTGTTAGATGAAAAGTTCGTTGTTAAAAGATGGTTATATATATATATATATATATATATTACTGTCAACTAGGTCGGTGAAGGTGAAAATACCAACAATGAACCTTAATCCATATACTAATTAACATGTATTTTTGTTATACTAGTGGATACATGGCACCGGAGTATGCACAACATGGAGAATTTTCAGTTAAATCAGACGTCTTTAGTTTCGGTGTTCTAGTACTCGAAATAGTAATCGGTCGTAAGAACCATACTTTCGAAAACGGGATGATGTCTGAGGATCTTCTTAGCACTGTAAGTTTTGACATATAGCTTCTAATATGTTTTATTTCTTCATACAAAGTATTCAATTTTTAGTTTTACATCAATCTCTTGTTGCAATTAATTGTTTGTCTTTAGGCATGGAAAAGTTGGAGAGATGGAACGATTTCAAGTTTAATTGATCCTACACTAGAAGATGGTTCAAGTTCCCTACGTGATATGACTAGATGCATCCACATTGGCCTATTATGTGTTCAAGAAGATGTTGTCGATAGACCAACTATGGCTTCAGTTGTCCTCATGCTTGGCGGTCTCTCTCAAACACTCGCTGTCCCTTCAGAGCCTGCTTTTTTCATCAATACAAGCACAAATCCAGAAAAACCTCTCTTTGAGGGATATAGTTTAAATATGAATTCACAACAATCTAAATAACATGATGTCTTTGAATGACTTATATTTCCGAAAGATAATTATCAACTCTTTTTGTTATGATATTGTGATACATATTCTTTGGGAGTAATCGTATATTTGATAGTAAGAAGTTTAATATTCATTTTAAATTTTAGACAAGTAAAGAATGCAAAATGAAAGACATAACACATCACCAACTTTGACCTCAATAAGCCATATATTGGTCATTGTGGTATATGTGTCTTAATACTCCAAATTATTTATTTTTAAAATATCTATCGATTACATCCCTGTAATTTTTAGTATATAATATGTTATATCGCCAATATTTAATATTGCTAACTTTATAAATATAATATTTATCTTGAAACATGAATCCCTCTCTTTTAAAAATCATTTCAAATTCAATGATCAGGTAGTTCGAGTCGAGTCGTTAGTATTTCGAGTCGAGTTTTATTCGAGCCGAGTTTTGACCGAGTCGAGTTTTAACCGAGTTTTGACCGAGTCGATCTCGAGTAGCTCGCGAGTTGTCTTGGCTTAAGCCGAGTCGAGCCAAGTATCAGGTAGTTCAAGTCGAGTCATTAGCATCTTGAGCCGAGTTTTATTCGAGTCGAGTTTTGACCGAGTTTATTGGAGCAGAGTTTTGACCGAGTCAATCTCAAGTAGCTCGCTAGTTGTCTCGGCTCATTTACACCCCTAATCATAATTTATAAGTTGAAGACTACATGAAAGTAGATATCTTGAAAATAAAAACCAAAATATTAATACACAGGACACAGAACCTATCATGCAATTACTAAATCATTTATTTGTTGTTATTGCTGAAGTAATAAAAATGTCCATTTATTTGGCCATAAGCAACATCTAAGTTGGGAAATGTTCATAAACTAGTTGAGCTCGAGCTTCGCTCCGGGTTTATAAATAGTAGCTATCGACACTTTAACATATTTCATTTAATATACTACATATGATTAAAACATAGTACATAGAACTAAATATATAAAACTAAAAGATATATAGTGAATAAATATTATAAGTTTAGGGGCTTGATATGTAAGTTTAAAAGTGGGTATAGGATTCGGGTCGGTCGGAGCGTATATACGGTATATAATAAAATAAATACATGAAAAAATATTCAATATTAGGCTCATTTCGATCTTATCGACGATACGATTATAATGACGTAGTTTTTTAACATTAAAACGTACTTTTTTAACATGTCTTAGATCGTATCGACGATACGATTATGATGGCGTAATTTGTTAAAATTAAAACGTATTTTTTTAACATGTTCCAACCAATATTCGATATATGAGTAAAACATAAAATGAGATAGAGAAAAGTAAACGTATAAAGTGAATAAATATTATAAGTTTAGGGGGCTAATATGTGAATTTGAAAATGGGTATAGGATTCGAGTCGGTATTTATAGTATATAATAAAATAGCTAGATGAAAAAATATTTCATATTAGGCTCATTTAGATCGTATCAATGATACGAATATAATTGTGTAATTTGTTAAATTTAAAACGTATTTTCTTAACGGCTTTTTGCCAATACACGATATATGATTAAAACGTAAAATGAAATATTGAAAAGTAAAAGATGTAAACTGAATAAACCTTATAAGTTCTAAGTTTATGGGGCTAATATATAAATTTGAAAATGGATATAGGATTTGGGTCGGTTAGAACGTATATATATTATACAATAAAATAACTACATCATAAAATATTCAATATTAGGCTCATTTCGATCGTATCGACGATACAAATATAATGGGGTAATTTGTTAAAATTAAAACATATTTTTAACGTGTTTTAGACAATACACGATATATGACTAAAACCCAAAATGAAATATTGAAAAGTAAAAGGTATAAAGTGAGTAAACATTATAGGGTCAGGGGCCAAAAATGTAAAATTGATAATGGGTTTTAACTTTAGGGCCTAATATGTAAGGTTAACTACATCAAAAAATATTCAATATTAGGCTCATTTCGATAGTATCGACGATACAAATAAAATGGCGTAATTTGTTAAAATTAAAATTTATTTTTTTAAACATATTTTAGCCGATACACCATATGTGACTAAAACGTAAAATGAAATATTGAAAAGTTTAGGGACCATAAATGTAAAATTGACAATTGGTATGGCAGCCTTTTGCGCGGGTCCTTTGGCAGGTCACGGACGGGTCGAGAGCGGGTCTGGGTCAAAAGCTGAGAGAGGGACAGACGGGTTTGGGCCAGGTCGTGGGTCAGTTGTTTCGGGTCGGGTCGGGCGGGTGTATACTGTAGCGGAGTTCCTGATAAATGTATATATATAGTAATAAATTACATTAGATATACATCTAGGGGAAAAAGTATTGATTAAATGAAAGGAAATTTTCCACTTAACAGAAGAATAAATTTTATTTTATTAGTCTGGTGTAACAAACTTTCTAACTATTTTTTATTTCACGACCAAATCAACACGGTAGTAATATGATATATAGTAGGTTTGGTGGAATTAAAAACATAATTTTAAGTTTGATGTTAACATGCGTCATCATATCATTTATATATTTGCCTTTTTAGCTACCTTATCAGTCATCAGCTACCTTATCAATCACCAGCTACCTTATCAGCTAGTTTGCCAAACATAGCCTTAGTAATTAGTATTACCTTTTCTTACTTATTGTCCTCAACTCTAGCCACCAACTTCGCACGTTGTTGGAAATAAAACCATCACTAGACAAACCTAGAAGATTACGCAACCGATTTATTCTCTACGTTGTCTCTCCCTCCACTGTTGATGATGAATGTTGGATCATTCTGATTGTTTGACATTTTCATTTTGGAGCTTTAATGCAATGATGGATTAGTTATACCTAGGCATCGATTGAATTGAAGTTCCATGGAGTAATAGGGGTGAGCATGGGACTAGTACCATATTGAAAATTTCCAATACCAGAAATATGAAAAACTTAATACCAAATACCACACCGATTAGAAGTGTACAATACTGGTATCGGTAAAGGTATTTCAGTACTAACACCCTATCATTTCCCATTTTACAATTTACAACCTTCAAACTTTGATTTCTTAAAGTTAGTTGATGAAAGGGATGATTAATTACAAGAAATTGGAACTTTTTGAAGGTGTATAGTTTGGTACCATCACTCCTTTGTTGGTAATGAACCGTTTTATTTATAAGGGATTTGGGATTTGTTTTGAGATTTTTGAAAAAATGAGTTTTTTCAACTTTCAGTATTGGTCGGTATTTTCGGTAATTAGAGGTGACAGGTATCGATATTAGTACCGAATACCGATTACAGAAAAACATGAAACTGACTACCATACCGAAATACATGAATCAATCCAGGATCGACACGGTACCAGCTCGATATCAGAATTTGGTACTCGTTGCTCACCCCTATGGAGTAACTTAGAGTCTTGAGAAACTTAGAATTTTAATTTTGAATATGCAGGTTTTGTATTTTTACTTTTTATGAATGAATTTAAACAGATTTGTGATCTATGTTTATAGTGTTTGGATTTGAAAATGCACAAGCATTTTTTGTTGTATATATTCATAGTATTTTTTATGTATCTTTTGGGTTGAATAAGAAGGTAAGGATGAAAAAAATGATAGAAGAATAAAATAGTAAAATGAAGGGTCTAAATAGCGTGAGACATGACGTGGCGGAAAGGCCATTCCTCAAGCCTTGAAAGCCACGGCGAGGTCATGATGTTTTTCAAGGTGTATTTATAGCAATAAATCTCTTATTATATATAATATTATATACATACATATATGTTTTTCTACTATTACTTAGTGAATCTATGATAATAAATGAGTTATATTAATTTATATACATAAAAAATCAAGAAACAAGATATTAAAAAGATAAGTTAAATCAAAAGCCGTCTTACAAAACCGTGCATTACACCATGGCATGCCTCAGACTTGAGACACAAGTTTTAAGCCACGGTAGCCACGACGGTGAGCTTTCTCGAACATTGGTAAAATGACATATTTACCCTTGTTGAATGGCACGTGATGCCATCTTCAGTTACAGGGAGTTTGGGGAAAGGACTAGAACCAAACAGAATTTGTACCATAAGGGGTTAAGAAATGAAATGTAAGCATGAAAGCTACCAACCCATTTAGTTTGAAAGATTTAGGCTATGTTTGGTAAAAATAAGTTAACTTGTGATATAGCTTATTTTTGGGTACATGTTTGATGAACATAAGCTAGTTTATAAGCTAACTCGTATGATGACTTATTGAAGTCAATTAGAGTATCCTACGACTTTAGGTCATGCCAAAGATCGTTACATCTCTAATTTGGTATCACATGTGGTGGATTATAGTATCATATATGATAGATAATACATGTGAGAGAGCCTATAGTAGCGTAAGGGGGGTTCAGCCAAATGTCATCAATGTCGATCTCTAATATAGTATCACATGTGTATTATATGTGATCAAATATAGTATCACACGTGAGTGATTATATTAAAAGGTGTTTTTGTATTCTCTTAAAATGATGGTGTTCTTGCTTGAAAGCTTTATATATACATACTCTCTCTCTCTCTCTCTCACGCACACACACAGATATATATATATATATGTATGTATATGTATGTATATGTATGTATATGCATATGTGTACACACACAAAGATATAGGTCAACATCTATGGAAAACTACAAAAAAATGAAAAACTTGAGGAAGGCTTTTTAAACTAATCATGAGTATAGTAAAATGCATACATGTATAAAATGCAAAAGACAACTTCAATTACTTGTACGCATATATGTATATCATCCAGTTGAACGGTTACTAGAGTGTTTAATATTAGTGTTTAATTTTTTTTATTTTTATTTTTTTTTTTGATTTCTTCCCAAACCTCCCTCTCTATATATACATACCTATATACATAGATACATACATAGGATCGTGTGAGAGAAAGAGTTAAGATGAAAAGTGTAAGAAGGGTTCTGGAACTTAATCACTTTAATTTAACCCATGAATTGAGCTTTAAAATGTAATTGATCTGGTTAGTGTTGATCTTCAATTAGTATCGAAGGATCAAGATTCCTTCTTGTAACTTCTTTTCGCAAATGAATCCAACCCCATACATGATTTTAACATTGCTAATCAACATAACCTTCCTAGCTAATTTATTTGATAGAAACTCAAAAATGCGTTTCATTCTTAATCACTGATATGGTGAATTTCTTCGTCCTTTCAGTTGTTGAACATCAATTCCTTCATTCCAACGAAACCACAAATTTTACTATACTAAGTGCATATGAAATAAATCTTGATGACAGTTTTTTACTTGTCGACTCTGATTCCAACAACGAATATACGTCTTCTACAATCATCGTATTGGTATCACGCCCCCCACCCCAAACACCTTGTCATGTCAACCTGACCACACCACATATAGATGCAACAGTAAGAGCGTTATATAAGGTGGACCAATTACTCTATAAATTACGTGGACCAGATCAAGGTCACGTTATCGCGCTAGTAACATAATTTACACTTTTATATAAACTACGTGGACCAATTACTCTATAAAGTAAAAGTCATGGTAGACGATTCAAAAATAAATTAAGAATATCTTTTTGTTGCTAAAGTTAAAATATAAGGTGATGTTTTTGGATTTATAAAAATGAGATAAAAACTTTTTAAAAATCCGTTATCAGATAAGAATCCTTCTCCATTGTCCATATGGCAAATTAAGAATTTTTTGACCCAAATCAATGAATAAAAACAATCAAATAAATACAAACTTTTTAACAATATTTTAAAATTTGACCAAGTAAATCTAAAGTGACAGACCATTTCATGATCGACATTTAATAAAACTCGTAATTTTTTAATTTCCCTTTCAGAAGTTATATATATAGATATAAGACAACATGAACAACGAGCATGTGTAAGTATTTTAATTTCACAAGATCATGTCCAAGGTAACCGGAGAAATCATGTTGTTTTTCATTGTTATTGTTACGAATTTATTTCCCCTTTTAGTCTCTCAAGATATTATATACCCTACTTGTGATGAAAACGCGAATTTCACTATAAATGGTACATACCAGAGAAATCTTGACGATGCTTTGTTGTCCCTCATCTCTGATACTAGTATTACATACGGATTCTACAATAGGTCCATCGGTGAAACCCCAGATCAAGTTCACGTTATCGCGCTATGTAGAGGTGATGTTGAGCGAGACGATTGTCGGAGGTGCATAAATGGCTCTATTACAAGACTAAGAGGGATTTGCCCAAACCAAAAAGGTGCAATTGGATGGTATGATTTGTGTATGCTGAGGTATTCTAATGTTACCATTTTGGGAAATCCAGGCAGTATGGATACACGGTTCCAGGCAAACCCTCGAAATACGTCGAATGTGGACCAATTCAATGAAGGGCTTTATCCGTTGTTGGATCAACTAATAGTTGAGGCTTCTAGTGGTGGGTCTCTCCGAAAATATGCTTCCAACTATACGAGGGGTCGTGGGGGAACAAGGATCTTTGCGTTTATGCAGTGTACACCAGATTTGTCTCAGCTTCAGTGTTATAACTGCTTGGATCGTACAATCCAACTCGTTCCAGTTTGTTGCGATGGCAGACGTGGACTAAGAGTTCTATATCCTAGTTGCCTCCTAAGGTATGAAGATTATAGTTTCTTTAACGACATGGTGGTTCTTACACCACCATCATCACCACAATCCCCTCTACCACTACCATTGCCACAATCGCCTCCACCACCACGAGTGTCAGGTATATATATATATGTTTTGCCATCCTATATAGTGAACCCTAAGCCATAAGAATTCATATAATTTGTATCAAAATAGTGTATTTTTTAGAAATTTAATATTTCGTTTTAGAGAAAATATGATATCACATCGAGGAAGACTATTAACATGTTTATTGTATTGTTGGGATAATTTCACTAATTTTCTTTATTTGTATTGATGAGATTTCAGACAAGACCAATAACACACCTATAATGGTAATTGCTATCGTTGCAAGCCTTAGTCTTGTGACATTGGTTGTGCTTTTCATTTACGTCTTCATAAGAAGAAAAAGAAAGCTCGAAGGACAACCTTCACGAAATTTTGGTGAGTGAGTGGTTTATTTTTCTTTGTTACTTCACTTCACAACACTAAGCTTCCACTTATTTAATCTTTATGACAATAATTCTAGTTTCCGAGGACGTAGATATCAATGAAATTATTACAGCCGAATCATTGCAGTATAGCTTTGGTATCATTAGAGAAGCAACAAATGACTTCTCAGAAAACAATAAGCTTGGACAAGGTGGATTTGGTTTAGTTTACAAGGTAAACAATGCACCGTACAAGAACTACTACTTTTGAGGAAATATTTGCAATATCAACTTGTTTTCATGATTTAGGTGACCATTAAATTCTTTTAAACACAAATATTTAGGGAAAGTTACAAAATGGAAAAGAAATAGCAGTAAAGAGGTTGTCAAGAAATTCAGGACAAGGCGAACAAGAATTCAAGAACGAGGTTTTGTTACTTGCAAGGCTCCAACATCGGAATCTGGTTCGTCTCCTTGGTTTCAGCATAGAAGGGTATGAACGACTCTTGATGTATGAGTTTGTAGAAAATGCAAGTCTAGACCAATTTATATTTGGTAAGTTGAATATTACTCAAATTATACTTTTGAAAGTTTAAGATTGATTTCTGAACATTCTTTTATTAGTAACTTTGTGTTTGATCTTAACATTTTTAGATCCAATAAAGCGCACAACTCTAGATTGGGAAACACGATACAAGATAGTACAAGGTGTTGCAAGGGGACTTCTATATTTACATGAGGATTCACGGTTAAAGATAATTCACCGAGATATGAAAGCTAGTAATGTTTTGTTGGATGCCCAAATGAATCCCAAAATTGCTGATTTTGGTATGGCAAGGTTATTCACCCCTGAAGAAACCCAAGGAAACACTAATCGAATTGTCGGAACCTAGTAAGTCTCATTACAAAAGAATGTCAATAATAGCAATCATATTTTCACCCATGTACTAATTGGCGTGATTCTTGTCATCAGTGGCTACATGGCACCAGAGTATGTAATGCATGGAAAATTTTCCGTTAAGTCAGATGTGTTTAGTTTCGGTGTACTAGTACTTGAAATAGTAACGGGTCATAAGAACAATAGTTTCTTAAACGAAATGGTGGCAGAGGATCTTCTTACTCATGTAAGTGTTGACATATGACATCTAGTATTTGTTCAAAAATATACTTCTCCTTTATTCATCTATTTATTTGGTTGAAATTTGTATGTGTTTAGGCATGGAAAAGTTGGAAAGCTGAAACAACTTCAAGTTTAATTGATCCTACATTGGTCATGAAAGATGGTCCTATTTCCTTACGTGATATGATAAGATGCATCCATATTGGCCTATTATGTGTTCAAGAAGACGCGGCCGAAAGACCAACTATGGCTTCAGTTGTTCTCATGCTTAGTAGCCTCTCTATTACCCTTGCGTTGCCTTCAGAGCCTGCCTTTTTCTTGCAAACAAGTATGAATCCAGAAAAACCCCTGCTCGGAGAGCACAGTTCAAGCACAAATAATTCTAGTGATTCAAAAAATAAATACAAATCTTCACCGGCATCTATAGCACGTGATATTTCTTTGTATGACATATATTCCCGATAAATTGATGTATGATTCTAATGTTATTATAGTATGTTATCGATAGATTTTATAATTAAATTTATATTATAATAGCTAATAGATGATAATAAAATGTGAATGACAACTCAAAATGCATATACCACTTCATCACACTTTGTCCTCAATCACCAATGGCTTGGCCAACATCATGTCAACATTTATTTTGAATATCATGTATCTTGTAACGTGTTACCGTTACGAGATGTTATTAGTTTGTGATAATGGGTTAAAAAGAATAAATTATGAGTATTATTTGTGATTGGGCTTGAACACCAATGGTTTATGGCCGTTTCCCATATGCCGTGTTCATCCATAATCGACTTAATCTTAACCGTTCGTACCGGATAATTTGTTGGGATCAAGACATGACAATTGATTTAAAAATACCTTTTTAATAAAATAAATGATTTTATGTTGTTATTTATTTTCCTTCGAAAACACTTGAAAAGTGAATATTATAAAAGTTGCTTTCACTTATATAATCTTAGTTGATAAAAGAAATAAATTTATACCACAAGAATTTTTTAAAAAAATAGTGTTTAAATGTATACATAAAAATATATATATCACCATTACCCTGCTCAGCGTAACTGAAGCTATTAGGCCATCCTTTATGGACCGGTGGAGAGGGTCGGTACCCCTTATACCGGTCGGTAACACCATAGTGGATGAGGGGTAGGGTGACCGGTACCCTCTCCACCGGCACCCCCACACCGATTGTTTTTATTCTTTTTTTTTTCTCTCTCTCTCTCTATCTCTCTCTATAGTGGATGAAAGGTATGGAGTTTGTAGGTAGTGGTAAAGATAGTGGAAAGCTGATGTGGCAACTGATGTGGCAACATGTATGAGGGGTATCATATTCATAGGTACCATAAAGGATGGCCTTAGTGTGTGATAATGGGTTAAAAAGAATTTATTAGCTCCTAGATTTAATTTGTTTCGTATCATTTACGCTTCATTTGTCAATTGTTGAAAATCAAGTTCCTAGCCTGTTTATTATTTTTGTTCGATCACCAATTCAAGTATTAACGTTTTCTAATCTATATATGTTTAAATAGGAAAAAAGAGGGATTTTGGTCATTCTTTTGCTCCAATATAGATATGTTATCACATATACTAACATAGAAAAAAGAAAAATAAAAGGATTCTGATCCTTCTTTTGCTCTAATAGCTATGTTATCTTTAATGCTAAAATAGAGAAAAGATGAGAAAAATTGTAAAATTCTCTAAATTTAAAAAATGCTCTAAATTTAAGTGAAGAGAGAGAAATTTCATATTCCACTAATGAAATACATTGAAATATGATATGAAGGATAAAGACTTTGTTTGGCAAGCATAAGCTAGCTGATAAACTAGCTGATAAGCTAGCTGATAAGCTAGTCCATCCAAACATGTACCAGGAAGCTAGCTTATAAGCTAGCTTTTTGAAACGCTACTTTGAGTAGCTTATGAGGAGCTTATTGTAGCTTTTTCCAATTATACCCTTATTAATATTAATTATTAAATTCAAATATACCCTTTTTGGTCATTTTACATACTCATAAGCTAGTTTTTGCCAAACATAATTTATTCAACAGCTAGCTTATCAGCTACTAGCAAGCTTATCAGCTATCCGCTAGCTTATCAGCTACCAGCTAGCTTATAAGCTACGCTTGCCAAACATAGCCAAAGAAACAATACTTTAATAAATATATTAAATATTTTATTATTATAATTATTATAAGATTGCTATAATAAAATATTTGTTGGAGATAAATTAATGTAACTTTTTTAAAATTTTTAGTTTTTCATGTTTTATTATAGAAAAACTATAAGATAGCAGCGGTTGAAAATGCTCTAAGGCTATCAGTACCTCACTCTCCCAACTCCACTGACACATCAGCTTTCACATTAGTTTTTCCCCAACCCCACAATTAACCTTTTAAAACTCTCTCTGATTAATACCCAACCCTCTTAACCATTTCAACCCTCTCGCTTAATTAAACACACCCCTCACACCACACACAGAACACAAGCCGTTGTGAGTGGTGTGGGCAACCCTTTAGCCTCTCGAACACATTAGAATTGTCTCTTACCAGGCTACCACCTACCACCTGTATTTTGAAGAAAAAAAGTTCTTTCTTTCTTTAATTTTTTTATCTAACCTAGCAAATTAACCTGCAAACCAAATCGAGATCTCGTTATTGTTGTTTAGATTTGATTTTCGCTGGAAGCAACCGTTCGACGGGACTAAATCACAGCAGCAATCAAATCATCAAAGGCAACCATCGCCGAGGACAAAATCACAACGGAGACCAGGATTAGGCCATCGAATTTGGGAGTTTGGCAGGAAATTACATGTCTGAATCACTAGTGGAAGATGAAAGAAATTGTTGGCCACACTCAACGGAGACCAAATCAAAATCAAAACCTCAGATCCACTAACCAAACTTAAAATCGAAACCCGAAATCATCGAAGGTCGAGGGATGATGGGAAGTTAGAGTTTGTTGATGGAGGTCGCACAAAGTGTTACATGTAAGAGGGAGATCGAGTGACGGAGATGAAACGATGGAGGTAGCCTCTGGGTTTTGCTCATCGGGTTTTCCAGGGACCATAGATGGTGTTGATAACAAAAGTAGAAGCGAGGAAACGGTTGGGATGGCCAGCGCAGAGATAGTAGGATGTTGGAGATGGACGATGAAAACGCCGGAGATGGCGGACAAAGACACTGATGGTGGCTAAGGGTTTGGTCCCTCTGTATGTAAATGTGTATACGTATATATATAGATATAGATATATAGAGGAAAGTTCAAATGTGAACCACTTTTTAGTTGTGAACGTGAGGACAGCCGAGAGCGCGACACGTGGCGGCTTTGAGTGTGGTCCCCCTCTTTAATTCAATGCCCTCCCATGAATCGCGCCTAGTCATCCGCCGTGGACTTGACGTGGTGCCTAGTCATCCGCCACGTGTCGCGCTCTCTATTGTTCTCACGTTCACAACCAAAAAGTGGTTCACATTTGAACCCACCCCTAGATATATATATATATATATATATTAGATAATTACTGATAAGTCCCTAAAGTTTGATGGGTTTTGAAAAAACAAGAAAAAAACATAAAATGACTTAATTACCCTTCATTAAATTGGACTTAACGAGAAAAGTTAACAGCATTTAGGATGAGGGATGAAAACCGTTTCAAGGTGTCAAACGTGAGGGATAAATCTGTTAAAATAAAGGTGAGGGACGAGAACTGTTGAAATGGTCAAACGTCAGGGACGAAAATTGAAATTTACTCAAAATGGAAATGACTTTTCTGGCTCCGAAGTGTCAATGGAAGTGGGAACATTACTAGATTAATCTACTTGAAAAAATTAAATATATATTTTCTATACTAATAAAATCTATCCGTCATTTCTATCATTCTAAATTTTAATATAATTGTAATGTATATTATATTAATAATAATATTATAAATTTATAAAATATATATGGTTCGGGGTCGGGTAAACGGGATCGGGTAAATGGGCGGATATTGACTAAAACCATAACCGTCCCAAGCCTATGAAATTTTTTAAAACAAATCTCATACCCGTCCCCATAACCATTTACCCGGCCCAATCCCGTCCCAATCCCGTCCCAAAAGTTTCAGGTTCGAGGATTTCTATCGAGTTCAGGTATTTTTGTCATCCCTAGGTTCGAGCCCGCTGAACTCAACCCCTAATACTCGGATACATTATACTTTGACCAAAACCAAATCAATTTTCTCTTTACTAATAGTAATAAAGATTTTTGGCACTCTTCAACTTCACGCACTTTTTGACTTTGACCCCAACCAATTCAAGAACATAATTTAGAAATATGATAGGAAGAAAAAAGAAATTTAGGATTGACCAAGTAAACGTTAATGTATACAAATGATTTCTTAATCATCTTAAATTAATAATAAAATTGATAATATTGTTAAGAATGAATTTATGTTTCATCTATGTTTTTAACTTACTCTGATCTTCTTTTAGAAATATTCAACCGATTTTTCTTAGTTTGATATGAACTTTTTTTATATGTTATATTACAACAATTTAATAGGATACGCATAGATGGCAAATAGGCTCAAAACAAAAAGAATAAATAATAAAAAAATCGAAAAATATGGTTGCAGGCCAACAACAACAAGGAGTGTGCAACGATGGAGATCGGTCGACGATGCATCGAGGGGAGACATGGTGTTTTGTTGGAGCTAGGGTTTCAAATGACATTAAGTTTTTATGAGAAAATATTCATCTTGGCTTTGACTAAACTACATTCTTGGCAATTTGGTATTAAGTTACGACCGTTTTAGATTAATTTTCGTCATAGAATGCTAGTGTCTAGACTCAAACCCGGGTAGATGGAATATTCCACCACATTCCCGTATATCTTTAACTAATACGTCACCACCCTTTTGGTTATGATGTTGAGTTTGTGGACACTAAAATTCATTTACTGGTTTTTTATATAACCTTACAACCGAATACAAATAGATGACTAAAAACCAAAATCTCCAATAGACTCTAAAGTTTCTTTAAAATAAAGAACTAAAGGCCAAAATCTCTAAAATAACATATTGGATTCTTTGTTTTAGGGATTTCGTCAGCAATTATATTATTTAAATACTTATTAATTTTATGGTCCCAATAGTTTTTTTTATAAATTATGTAAAATGATATTTATTTAAATCTCATTAGTAAAATGAATAAAAAAGTTATTTCTTTATCTCCCTAGCAAAGATATAGAAAATTTTCTATATGTGGAGTTTTTCCCTTGATTTTTTTTAGCGGCAAAAAAAGAAAACACTAAATCAAAGCTTTTACTAGGCCATCACCGCGACAAGCGAACTCAAAAGATATTATTAACACATTGATTTTTTTCCCCTTGATGCTCTATTTTTTAGAATGTATCTCGATCTTAAAGCATTTTAGAACATATAAAATGTGTTTTCTATATTTTATAAAAGTTGTTAAAGGTACTTTTAATCATTCAAAAGTAAGAAAAACATTATATTTTTATGGAACTTACTCTAGAAGGAATAACCAAGAAGCATGGCAAGTGGCAACTCCTTAGAGTTTAGAAATAATAGTTCCTTTTTTTTTCCAAGATTATAATTTATATCCTACATTAGATGAATGAACAAAAGAGGCAAGACGAAAGAGGAAGGTGGTTACAAAAATCACTATGATAAAATTGATTTATAAAATGTTTAAAATAAATATGCATTTTAATAGAGTGTTTTAAAGGATTAAAGTTTATAGTACGAAATTGTTGGTTTAGTGTGGATGCCAAATCAATCAAATCAAGAACACTTAATCAAGATGATGTATATGCTAAGGATAAGGATCTAGGATAGATTGCATTCATTCAATGTTGAGAGAAGCATGAAGTAAGGAAAGTACAAATGAAGCTAATGACTCCTATTTATACTAACTCTATGGACTAGACTTTTTAAAATTGAATGGGCCTAAACACTTGGGCCTTTAATTACAAAATTCATAAATGACAACTAAGTTTAGGAAATTACAAAATTGACACAACTAACAAATATTTCTAACAATTTCCCGCTTTGTGTCAATTTCTCCGCTTTTGATGACTTGATGATTTCTTCTTTGACCCTTCAGTCTCTTTAGGCTTCTTTGACGATCCTTCACCTCTCCGCGGTGGTGATGGTGGCAGTCTCTCTTGACGCTTCTCGGCCGGTCTCTTTAAGGTATCTGCCATACCTCTTATCTCTATACAACATGAATGACTTCCGTGGCTCCACATACTTTTCAACTATTAGATGGTACCCCCTTGTCTTTCTCAAAGATTACCTTCGAAGGTGAGACTGGCAGTTGAACCTATTTACCATGGATCGGTCGCTGGGGGCCATGAGTAACAGGGTTGATCGGAGCTTTGATTCTGAAAGACATGCTTGGAGCCCTGAGATGTGGAGAAGAGGATACATTCAGAACTGGAGATGGTGGGTGAGACGGTACCCTTGGCTGAAGACCTCTATATGTAGGAGACGGCGTAAGAGGAAGAGGAGACCGATGTGGTGGAGGCATGTCACATGTAGGTGATGGAGAAGGAGAATGATATGGAGACATAGGTGGTGAAGACTCAGAACTGTACATCTCCATAGCCGGAAGTGACTGATGTGGTACCAGAATGGAAGAGTCAGAACTATAGCTCTCCATGCCTGACTCATAATCATCTGAAGGATCATCCTCTTCTTTCACTTGAGGATCTGAGACTGGAAACTGAGTGTATTCGTCATCGGAGGAGAAATCATCAAGGTTGATGATATCCTTAAGTTCATCATCTATAGCGGCTACACGGTCAGGGTGAGAGATTTCCGGGTTGACAAAAATGACAATCTCTCGACCCTCCGCTGAATCTGCCGTCGGGTTCTGACCAGGCTGAGAATGAGATACATCGGCACCGGTCCCCATACGAGTACCGGAAGGAGCGACGCCGGAGGATGTACCTGTCAGAACTGAGGAGCCAAGCCGAGCCCTCTTGTGGATTTCCCCCTCACGGCAATCGGGGTCATCTCGGTCGTCGTGTCTGTGCTTTGGTGGCTCAGCTGACGCATGGCAGGTAGTCTCAAGGGATCGGATTTGTGATCGCATATCCGATATTGGAACCCTTGACCACTTTCAAATCACCTCGTACCTTCGTCGTAAAAAAGTCACGCTTCTCTTCGAGCCGTTGGATAGATGAGACTACCTCTTGAGTATAGGAGGTGGCCGGCTCGGGATGGTTCACGGGAAGTGATGTATAATCAGACCGCTGCAGATAACCCAGAAGGTTGGTTTCATCCTCGTGGAGATTCCCACGGGAGATCGGGTTCGCCGTAAGAAAATCCCTCAACTCATCAAACAAGTAGTCGGGTGCAGTCGGTCTTTGAGGTGGTCATGTTGGGGGATGTGGTGAAATACAAGATTCTCATGGACAGCCTTTAGGGCGCCGTCCATCATTTCCCTGACAACGGATGTTGGGTAAGTAACTCTGCTGTCACATAGACGTTCCGTTTGCACAACCGCTGAATCAACGGTGTGGCCTACGTTCATGGCTGGCGTGATAGTGACCATGGTAGGACTTCCCGCCGGTCATTGTGAAATTCTCATCGTGGACCCCACTCTCGGGGTTCCAATCACGTCAAATAGACTCGTGATGCGTGGAGCTGAGACTGCATCACATAGACTGGCAGTATGTGTACCTAAGAGTGTATATGGCTCTAGACTCTGGTGCACATGAAGGAAGTGTGGGGATCGGGGCAGGGATCCTCCTGTTTCAATATCACTACCCTTCAAGTGAGGGCGCGATAGCCGATGTGCTATATCCCCGTGGAATGAAACATCCACCTTTTGAGAGATGAATGAGTGGCTAGGTGGGGCGTACAGTTGCACCTCTGCGTGGGAGGTGTCTTCTTCAATACCCGTACTCAACACATGTGTACGAGTAGCAGATGTGGCTGCCCAGCTTCTACCTATGGATAGGGGAGGACCGGTTAAAACCTTTGGTCCTATCTCACACTCATCATTTCTTTTACTTCCCTCGCTCTGCTCACTTTCTTCGACTGGTAGGTCTCCCTCAAACCTTATGTCGTCCTCACCCGTAGATGGGTGGTCATCATCGGAGTCATCAGAATCATAGTCCACCAAAGGAAAAGTGAAGGGCTTTGGTGACTGTCATAAGCATGTGAGGTATTAGCTCTGGATCGGTCATCAACACCGCCTAATCTACCCCCGTCATCTCCCCCCCGACTCCTCATCCTCACACCCTTGGTCACCACCCCCAGGTGAATAACCACGCTCAAGACCCTCACTCACTCTCCTAGAGGATACCTCCGGGGTGCCAGTCTCCGGCTCTGGAGATGCTGGTAGAAGTGATATACCTAAGTATGCTCTCACAGTCGGTGAATGATGATCGACAACATCAAGTAATGCAAGTGGTATCGCCAGCGGTGTATCATGGGTCTTTGGGGTTGCGATAAGGAGTTTGGGGTATGGCATAAGGAGTGATGGTATTGGTATAGGGAGTGTTGGGTATGGCATCAGGATACTTGGGTATGGCATATAGAGTGTTGGTATCCAAAACTCAGATTCCAGTCTCAGATCCTCAAGTGAAAGAAGAGGATGATCCTTCAGATGATTATGAGTCAGGCATGGCGAGCTATAGTTCTGACTCTTCCATTCTGGTACCACATCAGTCACTTCCGGCTATGGAGATGTACAGTTCTGAGTCTTCACCACCTATGTCTCCATATCATTCTCCTTCTCCATCGCCTACATGTGACATGCCTCCACCACATCGGTCTCCTCTTCCTCTTACGCCGTCTCCTACATATAGAGGTCTTCAGGAACACCAGATGTGGTTACAGGTTCACACGTATTTGTGTGTGCTCATAACAGTCGAGAAAAGAGGTGTGGTGATGGTATCCATGATAAGTGTTGGTATCAAAGAAAAGTGTTGGATGCCAAAGAAAGATGTTGGATGCCTTCAGACAGAGCCTGGATATTAAGAAAGGCTTGGATACCGTTCTGAATCTTATTCCGAACCCAAATACTGAAGGTACACATATTTTTTTTCTTTCTTTTTTTATGATTTTTTTATGCTATGTCCGGTGATTGGGAGGAGGCGATGGTGTGATCATCGTCAAAATGATTGGAATTTGGGGTTCGCCAATGTACCTGAAAGATAGGATGTTAGTATCGAGGTAACGGCATAAGTAAGTGAGGGATAAGACACACAGCATTGAGATGTGTTGTTGTGTACTAAATCAAAAGATTTGATACAGAACAACACAACACATTGAGTGTGAATTTTTCTCAAGTAGTGAGAATCCAAAGACCATCAACAATCTTACCAACCCGAGATGATGTTGAACACTTAGGCTATTCTGAATGAGGTTGTATCATGGCATGGTGAAACACGTAAACACAACATGTATATACTGAAGCAACGTGGACACACAGATACTCAAGTAATCACGTAAGCAAGTTAAACCGAATCACACATACAACCTTGAAAGCCTTGGTGCACACCCAAAAATTTAAAGAAAAATTAAGGCATGAAATGTAAGAATTCCAGACATATTCTATTAAGCCCACACTTGAGAACCAAAAAAAAAAATAAACCTAGAAAAAAATACTAGATTAAAAATAACTAAGAAAAAAAAAACATAAGAAGAAATTTAAAAACTTTAAGAAGAAAGAAAGAGCAAAAAAACCAAAAAACATTTTAACCTACAAAAATAAGTCTTAAAATAAACACAAAAAAATAATAAAAAATTTAAAAACCGGTCAGATCCAAAAGACTCGGTCAGACGAACAAGGTGGGTCAGATGAGGTGGTTAGCGAGGGAAGCCGGTCAGAGGTACGGTTAGAGGCCGGTCAGCACTCGGTCAGCACGTCTGACCGAGCCGCTGACCGAGGGTAGGAAGCGAGACGGGCGCGTAACAAGCGCGTGGAAGGGCGCGTAGCGCGCGTGCAAGCGCGTCAGGGGTGCGTGAGAGCGCGTGGAGAAGCGTGTCTGGCGAGTGGAAGCGCGTCGGGGTGCGTGAGAGGCGTCGAAAAACGTGTGAAAGCTGTTGGAAGGTGTGTACAGCTGGAACACGACTTTTTAGGTACAATTCACTCTTTAATTGCATTGAATCCTTCAAATCTGAAATACAACTAGCAAACACACACCAACAAAACACAAAAAAATAAAAACGAAGAAGAAGAATGTCGTCACACACACAACCACGTCTTCGAGCGATGGAGTTCTGGCGGACATCACGTCCGGTCTCACATCCGGCCTTCGGTCGAGAAAGAGAAACCAAAGCCTCCGGTCACCGGCCCCCTTCGGTTCAACACAACACAAGATCCGGTCGCCGGCCACCGTCCGGTCCGGTCGCTGGCCACCGTCCGGTTCCGGCGAGGATTCGGTTCCGGGAAGGTTTCGAACAACAACTCTTTGATACGGCCGGGGAGGTTCGGTTTCAAGGAGAAGTTAACACACAAATGCTTGATCTCCAACCCGGTTCCGGCGACATCCGGTTCCGACGAGATCTCCGGTTCCGGTGACGTCCGGTTCCGGTCAAGCCTACACACACATACGGTTCTAACTTCGAAGCTAGTCTATTCTGGTTGCAAACTCTTGTAGATTCAGAACGACGTCCGGTTCCGGCGACGTCCGGTTCCGGTGATATCCGGTTCCGGCGATGTCCGGTTCCGGCGAGGTGGTTTGGTTGACAAGGTTTCGGTTTTCGGGGGAAGCAAACACATACACAAAGACCTCTGGTCCGGTTCCGGAGACATCCGGTTCCGGCAACATTGATTTCTATGAGAACTTTGGAGGGACACATTGAAAGATCCGGTCGCCGGAGTTTTCTCCGGTCCGGCGAGGTCCGGTCGCCGGAAAAACATCCGGTTCGGTCTTGGGTTCTGGCACTGGTGAAATCTCACTTTGTAGAGGCTGGGTATGAGTTTGATACAAGAGGCTGAAACTGTTTTCTATGGATGTAACAATTACACACACCTTGGTATTGTGTTTGTGGAGAGGAAAGGAAAATGTATTCATACGAGAGACATATTCACTTTGTATTTTTGGTTCAAGAAACAGATTATTGGAAAAAAAAAGAATAAAAAAAATAGGATAAGGACAAAATTGTAAATCAGATTTTTGTTTTTCTTGAAACCATAAATGCTATTATTATTATTATTATTTAAATGATTTAAAATTTTATTTTTCCTTTTTTTTAAAAATTGATTTTTTTTATTATATATATATATATATATTTAAAAGCAAAACCGAGCTCATGGTTTAGAACACACCCAAGCTCAAGGCAAATGTCAAAGCCGAGCTCAAGGTTTAGATGAAACCCAAGCTCAAGGTAAATGTCAAAGCCGAGCTCAAGGTTTAGATCAAACCCAAGCTCAAGGTAACTGCAGACGACGTACCTGTTCCCCCTTGGATCGTGCATAGGCAGACAACGTTCCCCCTTGGTTCGGGCATGGGTAGGGAACGTTCCCCCTTGGATCATGAATACATAGGAAATGTTCCCCCTTGACAGATGCACACTCATATCAATATGTTAGTAACACCAACATATGAAAACACACGCATGTAAGGGATATAATACTTACCTGTGGTGCTTACCTGTTCCCCTTCTGATCAGGAGGGGCAGACAACGTTCCCCCTCGGAACAAGCATGGGGAGGGAACGTTCCCCCTCAAGACAAGAATTCACAAAGAGTTAGTTAAAAAAAAACATTCTCACATTATTTGACACTGAAGTTAGTGAGAAGATCCATTCGCCTGGTCATGTGTTTGGAACAATCTGGTTCCATGAACCACACATGACCGGCCTGCAAAATCACAAGCAAACATTTTTAGGTACCCATTTGGGAACGGGTCCTTTCGGATTAGTACCAGCAGGTTTGGATTCCTCTGTGCTCTTTTTAGGAGTCTTTCTCTTTGGTTTAAAGTTATGTTTCTTAGCAAGATGAGTGTGATGATACACATGATTGTAGAATCCATAACAGTTAGGAGCATAATAATCATTCACAAAGGCATTTGCACAAAAGCCAAAATGAAAACAGTTTCGACACCAAAAATCACTCCGATATCCATAAGCAACATGTTCATAGTCATGAAAATTAAAAAGAGTATGAGGTACATGACTATGAGCTCTATGAAATTTATCGTTGGAAAATCTGTTTTTCGCAAATCTGGGCTTATGTGCATGTGACTTTGGATGACTGCCCTTTTTAGTTCCATTCTCCTTTGAGTTGTGCCTACCCTGTCTCACATTTTGATTTGTCTCATTTGAAAAAGTGTGATTAGCATGAGGGTGATGATTTGAAGATTTGTTTCTTGGGTAGAAGTTGTGTGACTTTTCCTTAGGTTTAGACGACTTCTTGTTTTTACGAGAGCGTCGACGTTTCTTAGGAGCAGTCACAGTAGGACGAGATGTACTCGCAACTTCAGACTCAGGGGTGACTATCGGATCCTTCCCTTTGTCTTCCTGAGTGGGTTTGACTGTTGGGTTTTTGTGGGATCCTCGTATCGAACTGACACGAAGAACACTGTGTATCCAAAACCTAACTGGATTGAGATACACCGTAAACCATATGATCAAACTGATCCAAAGGTTTGAACTTTATCAAACCTAACTGGTTTGATTTACGCGGAAGCGACGAATTAAAACCCGAAAAAACATTCACAGATCTTATCGTTAATTTTATTAATCCTAACAATTAAAGGTTTAGAATCGTTACCTGGAAAGCTTGAGATAGATCCACCCGTGATCAACCATACGAATGCTTCTCTAGTAAAGCTAAACCCGATGACAACCCGAAAAACCGAGCTGGTTTTTGATGTGGCCGGCGCCAATAAAGAGAAGAAGGAGAGAGAGATTTCAAGGAAAAACTGGAATTGGAATAATGAATTCCTTAAACTGGTAAAGCCTATTTATATGGAAGGAGTTTCCATATAACCAGGTTACCTTATATTTATCAGGTTATCTTATAATTATCCCTTTTCTTTTTCTCAAAGAAAAGAATATTCTAGATAATTATCAACTAATTAATTATTAATCTATTATATATTTATTTATCTAATAAATATATAATTTACTTAATTAATTAATAACCCTTTAACTTTGGGTATTCTGACTGAAAGTACCCAACTGATTTATAATTAACTATTATAAATCCAATCTCTCCATTTCTGGGTTTATTTAACTTATTCGATTTATAGGTTCTCACAGGTGTGACCCTCAAGTGTCTTGTAACATTGGATGTGTAATCACTAGTTTGTCAACTTATGCACATAATTACTAACAGACTCCCACTTGTTCAAGTTGGCAATACCGCCTTGATCACACGGACCTAAGGAGGCCCCTAGACAGGCACTTATAACTGTTCATAAATTGGGTATATCTTGGCTTTTCCCTTTGCAACACGATATTTCATCTATGAGTATGAGCCTGGAATAAGTCAACTCTTAATACTCATGATTCTGTTTCTCGACTATCCGACCTCTACTGATAGGTAAACGAGAAAGAACTAATCAGTTCGTTTGGGCATGGCCATGCACTTCATCAGTATGTTCAGCCAGTCAAGGGGCCCAGAAATATCTCTCTTCATAGAAGAGGTGCAAATCCCATCTTGCATATCTGCATTTAATACCACGGCTTCCGCTGAATCTAGTTACGCCCTTTATAGCCACCCTGTTACGGCGTAGCGGTTGAACGCACTAAGTATCCAACAGTCCTCATGATATCAAACCAAATACCTAAGGTGATAAGGACAACCACTGTGAGAGTTACTTATGACAAAATCCAAGAAGTAATCTCAACCGCGGATCATGTCCGATACTCGCTACTCTATCGAATATCTGTGCAGCTTTTGGTCTACATCACTTGTAGATGTTATTCAATCAACTGATCATAACTACCCAAAAGCTCACAATGACTTTAAACCCCTATTGGGTTCCCACCACGATAAGTTGTCACGGACAAATTTCGAATGGAAAAACTGGAAACTAGTTTCATTCCTGGATAAAAACATGCAAAATATAAAAGTGATAAAGAAACTATTTTTGTATAGTCCATATTACACTCTGTAATAATAACAAAAATAATAGCATTTCTTAATTACTTTTACGGTGTCTATTCAACGTTTACTAAAAACTGATTTAAATGAAGTATCACCTAACTTCTGTTTAAACCCTTTGATTAATGTTTACCATATTAATAAAAGTAACAACCAAAACAATACAAGTTTGTATCATCTGATACAATCTACTTGATTCTGCTAATCTTTGTTTTGCAAACACTTTTAAACAGAGATTAGACTTTACTTTACCATATTCCCTGAACTTGAAGATACTGGAATAACTCCTAGTTTCACTGAATATGTAAAGTTTAAACTGCAACTTCCCTTAGTTGCTTGTGTAGATGAATGATTTCTACCTGAAATCAGATAAAATTTCCATTCACCAAACTGGCAAATTCCAGGAAATTTATTCTAGTGTTTGCGACACTTTCAAAAGATAATTAATATCTTTAATTAATTATTCCAACACATTTTAATTATTGATTTTTCTTAAAGTCAATGTGACTTTATTTTGTTTCAAAGTCTTTGAAACTTTCATTCTACCTTTTTGGCTAAAAGGTAGATCGTATATCTTATGAATTTACATCCTACCTGGATCATGAATTCCGAGATATACTAAATCAATAATTTTATCTTTTATTCTTTATCATATACTAGATAGAGAATAAACTGGGCTCCCACTAACCTATATGAAAACCAACTATTACTTAAAATTAACTATTGACTTAGTCAAAACTTGATTTATTTAGTCAATTCTATTTCAAGTAATGAACACGAGAATTTTAACATTTGTAAAACTTAACTGGATTTTATTAAATCCTAATTCCGAAACTTGGAATTTTTCCTAGTTTTATAAATACTGATATTATCAACGATATCTGAGATAATATCCTAAATTCTTCTTAAAACATATGAGTAATAAATTTTGATCATAAAATACTTTCATAATCCTTTACTCATAAATGTTTTATTCAAAAACATATTCCTATAATTATAGTACTTCGTGTGTTTTTGACAGTTTTCATATACATTACTTCAAATTATTTTGATTGAAGTAATACTGTTAGTGTAATATGCAACATCTAGGATCTAATTTTGAATCAAGTCAAATTTGACTTAATCAGATTCAAAATACCATGTATAAAGATATTTAAATCAAGACAATAATTTTAAATTTTAAAACCGATATCCAAAAATCCAAATTTTGGAAAAACAAGATTGTTTTAAATCATGAAAGTTTAAAATTGTCTTTGATAATATCTACTTGCATGCTGATCCTTGCAATCTGGTCACTTCACTTTTAATGACCACCTGCAATTAAACTTTTGCTTCTAGGTGTCAACACACTCGTAAACTAACAAGCGAAAGTGATAAACTGAAGCATTCACGAATACCTGAGGTGTTTATACCTGCTTCGTAATGCTTCGGGCAGTTATGCCTCCAATAACTGACTTCATGGCACTTGAAGTATTGAATCTTGGTCATTACTCTGTTAGACTTAACTTTCTTGCCCTTGCTCTTGCCTTTGCCATTATTTTTAACCCTGGGTGCACTCAGGGTAGCCAAAACTTGGCCTTTTCCCTTACTGGTGTTCCCATGCCCACGCTTCTTCCTTACTTCACCATTCTTGACCATAAGCACATCTTTGGTCTTGGTCCCCATACTCAACTCAATGGTTTTCAATAGTGAGTTGAGTATCGTATTCGTTGCTAACTTCAACAAAACTGGGCGACCGAGCCTCTCTAGGTGATCAGTGTGCCTTTTTATTTTCATGATCACTAGCTGAGGTCCCTTTGGCCATCTTGCACGCGTTTAGTGCTCTACTGGCATCATAACGCTCTGTGCGTGCTTGCGTCTGAAACATGTCCGTCAACTGGCGGATCATGTCATAGGCATTAGTGTTTATGAACCCCGTGAGAAAATGTGGGCTCATAGTCGCAAGCATAAGACGGCCTACGTCCAGCAAATCATCGAAATGTTGTTCTTGACAGTGACAGCATCATTTGCTGGAGGGGCCTTCGCCTAGAGGTTTTTCTAGGACATACCACTTTTTCTCGTGCCTGAGTACAATCATCAGATTGCGCTCCCAGACGAGAAAAATTAGACTTAGTAAGTTTGTCCTTTTTGAGAAGAGAAAGATTATTAGTGTTGGATACTGTGTTTGCAATCTACACATTAAAAACTTTGGTTTTAGTAACTGTGAATAGACTATTTCCAATAAATATCAATAAACCCTTAAATGATCAACTTATTGGACTAGGATCCTAATTACATACGCCCTGATGACCGGTGTGTTCACGTCCCACCAGGCCCACGTACTAATTAGGTAGGTAAGGACTTTTACCAATCATATCTAACTGACACGACTCCTAGATCTTTTCGGGACAACGGTAATTATCCGTACATGTTTCAGCCCCTCTAAGTGCTTTTTGGCCCGGTACCACCCGGTAAACTTAACAGAACCAAAACAGATCTCACCATTTTGGGACTTGGACACTTTACTCTGGCCGGTACCACCCGGAGATAATTCGCAGAGTCTTGTTAATCCCCTCCAGCTTCGGTTTGAACGCGGTCGTTCAAGGTGTGTTCACTTACAACGGCCGCGTACCTTACGCCGGAGGTGCCCCTAGATGGGTTGCACTACTGATCTATGATTTTCGGGGTTTTTAATTAGTTTTAAAAAACCTTTTAATGTCCAGTATTTTGAAAAATTGTAACTTTTGAAAACTGATTGTTTAAACAGATACTGATGTTTAAACTAACTGTTTCAAACATACGCTGTTTAAAACAAACTGTTTTTAAAAGGCTCTTGCTAATTAAAACTAACTGTTTTAAAAGTATACTTGTTAATCAAAACTAGTTGTTTTGATAGCATGCTAGTTGACCAAAACTAACTGTTTTGTCAACTTGCCTTTAAACAATCCATTTACAATTTTTACAGGTTTTAAATAAAATCTACCGTTAAAGGTTTTGAAAAGCTGGTGACTTTGATTTTAAAACCTATTCGTTCTCATGATTTAAACTAGTTTTAAAACTCTCCCCTTATTTTAAAACTTATTTAATAAACTAGCAGTCATTAACTATCATGAGTAAAACCCAACCACGCAGTTAATAATTATAAACACACAGATAATTATAACAACCACGCAGTTTTAAAATAACTAATTATAGGTTTGCCAACTTTGTTCCTAGGGACCAATAATGACCTATTTTATAAAGAACTTCAAAAACCTCACGCAGCTCCCACTGGCTTCGGTGCCTTCGATAGAACTTCGGAAAGGAAAAACTCAGTTTCTCTCGTGTAGCTCCCACTGGCCTCGTCATCCTCGATGGAACTCCGAAAAGAAAAATAAGAATAGCTATCCTAAGGTCATTATTACAAAGGGGTTGTAAGTGGCAGGCAGGCCTCCCCAAAAACAAGTCAAGGGTCTAAGCTGGCAAGCTCTATAATAGACATAATATATATATGCAAACAGGTATATAATTTAAACAATCACGCATTTATATAAAGCATAAATCAAGCAATATAATAAAGCGAAAATCAATCCTAGATCCATCAAATATTATCTCGTTCCGTTTTATCACAAAACATGGTTTTAACTGATTTATAAAAACAAACTGTTTTATAAACCGAAACTAATATTTTAATCCGAAATTAGTTTTTACTTAATTTATAAAAATACCTAGACTTATGAACTATAAATCTATTTTATAAATCAAAACCAATTTTCTAAAATATTCACCTTTTATCAAAAATTATATCAAACCGGGTATTCCGGACTAACTGGTCGAAATACCAAATATTAGCCCATAAACTGTATCGAGGTTTGACCAACTGGTCAAAAATGACACCAGACCATAAAACGAGTCAAATATTTGGTTTGATAGACATAATTTCAATAAAAACTTCTAAAACAATTTTATAAGATAAAATTATCTAAAAATTAATTTGGGTAAAAGGCCTAAAACCAATTAACCCTCTTGGGCCATAAACTTGGTCCAAGATTTCTGGGTTTTGGGCCCAACAACAAAATTGGCCCATTTAGATGAAAAACCCTAGACGTAACCCTGTGATCAAACGATAACTTACGGTTAAGCATGTGATTGCCACCGTCATGACCGCAATACACGGTTGATGTCGCTGTCACCTGGTGGCCGACGGCAGCGATGGTAAACGACCATCACCACCGTCGCTGGTCGGCGATTGATACGTATCACCAACCATGCCATCATTGCCTTCCGAATGCCGCCACTACTCTTCTGTGGCTGGCGATCGTGTGGCTCCGGTGATGACAGTAGCAGCGACAAACTATCGCCGCCGCCTTTGCCACCGAGTGATTAACGGCAGCAGTGGCTAGCTGCCACTTGCCGTCGCCGAGGTCGATTTCGATCGCTACCGCCGCCGTCCACAACCGCGGTGCTGCGGTTGAATAATTGCAAAACGCCATCACCACCACGCTGGTGGTGCGGCTGCGGTCAAAACACAATCCGGCCATAGCCGGGTGCGGTGCGGGTCTCGCTCAGATCCGATGCGGCCATCGCCGTGTGCGATTCGGTTACCGGGGTACCACCATCGACCATCGCCATCACCACGCTGGTGGTTCGGCTTTGGTCGCTGTCGATCGTGGCCACCACCAATCTGGTGGTGTGGCCTTCGCGGTTACGGCTTGGTGGCGGTTCGGTCGGCCGCTGCCGCCGTTCCGCCGCCGTCGTTGTGTTATGGCCGGTGATTGGTTAGATGGTTCGGTGGCGATGTGCCGCCATACCACCACGTATCACCATTACCCCGTGAGGTTTTCCGTGCTTTCAGTCTTAAACGTGATAAACGAAAAAATAAAATAAGACTGATAAAGATTAACTGATTAATAAAACTTTTACTGATAATCATTATCTAAACTGATAAGGATTACAAAAAATTGATAAAAATTTTAAATTATTATCTAAACTGACAAGGATTTAAAATTTTATACGAAGGTGATAATTATCAAATCTTTATACAAAATTGTTAAAGATTAAACTAATAAAACTTAAACCCTTTTATCGAAACTGATAAAGATTTAAATTTTATACAAAATTGATAAATATCAAATCTTTTACAAAAACTGATAAAGATCTTAAACTGATAAAAATTAATTCTTTATGCTAAACTGATAAATATTGAATTTTTATACAAAACTGATAAATATCAAAACTTGATAAATATCTAATCTTTATCCACAAGAAATCATTTAATGGATCTAATAAACAATAAACTAAAATAAGCGATTAAACCTGTGGCTCTGATACCACTGTTGGGTTTTTGTGGGATCCTCGTATCGAACTGACACGAAGAACACTGTGTATCCAAAACCTAACTGGATTGAGATACACCGTAAACCATATGATCAAACTGATCCAAAGGTTTGAACTTTATCAAACCTAACTGGTTTGATTTACGCGGAAGCGACGAATTAAAACCCGAAAAAACATTCACAGACCTTATCGTTAATTTTATTAATCCTAACAATTAAAGGTTTAGAATCGTTTCCTAGAAAGCTTGAGATAGATCCACCCGTGATCAACCATACGAATGCTTCTCTAGTAAAGCTAAACCCGATGACAACCCGAAAAACCGAGCTGGTTTTTGATGTGGCCGGCGCCAATAAAGAGAAGAAGGAGAGAGAGATTTCAAGGAAAAACTGGAATTGGAATAATGAATTCCTTAAACTGGTAAAGCCTATTTATATGGAAGGAGTTTCCATATAACCAGGTTACCTTATAATTGTCAGGTTATCTTATAATTATCCCTTTTCTTTTCCTCAAAGAAAAGAATATTCTGGATAATTATCAACTAATTAATTATTAATCTATTATATATTTATTTATCTAATAAATATATAATTTACTTAATTAATTAATAACCCTTTAACTTTGGGTATTCTGACTGAAATTACACAACTGATTTATAATTAACTATTATAAATCCAATCTCTCCATTTCTGGGTTTATTTAACTTATTCGATTTATAGGTTCTCACAGGTGTGACCCTCAAGTGTCTTGTAACATTGGATGTGTAATCACTGGTTTGTCAACTTCTGCACATAATTACTAACATTGACAGGAGAACACGTTCCAGGTTTAGAAGTACCATTTGATCTATCACCCTCACCAGCCATGTTGGAACAATCATTCGATACAATCTCATAGATTTGTACCGTTGATCTTGGTGCCATGTTAGTTAGAGTGTCCATGTATGAGATAGTTGGGCAAATTGGAGACCTTAGTACAATTGATTTTGAGTTTTGAAAATTTGTACTTGAAGGTCTGAAATCGGGTGCATCAACATTCCAAGTATGGCGATGATGAGGTGTATTACCATAAGTTCCACATGAGGTTTGATTGTCTCTTGGTGGACTCTTGGATTGGAGGGCAGTTTCAAGTTCATTGATTTTACTCAAGAACAGGTCCTTCTCCCTAAGGCTCATGCGCCTCTCATCCTCGAGTTCCTCCTCAAGCTTGGCAATCCTTTTCTCATAAAACGTTTTGTTATCTTTGTAAATCTTTTCAAGAATTGGAACTTCCTGGTTCATCTCATACTCAGTGTAGCTAGGCGTGTAATCCTTCGATAGAGGGATCTCACGCGTTGCATAACTGTTGTTAAGAGGAGTATAGTTAAAGGGAACTGAGTGTTTATTTATTCTATCTTTTTCTTTCTTCTCAATTTCCTTCAATTGATCAGGATCATCAGACTCTTTCATAAAAACAATCTTATATCCACGACCCATGTACCTCATGTCGTACATGGTAGGGGTCTTGGATATGGCACACTTAAGATGACAAGGATTTTTATATCCTATGCCTTCTTTGGGATTGTAATAATTGAATTCCTTTGGCTGGTTCATATGGATGGTCTGATCGGTTTGACCTCTTTTCAGAAACTTATCCTCCATGTCTTTGATTTTTGCAAACAAGTTAATTCTTTGAGCAAAAATGAATTCATACTTCTTTACATTCTCACTACTTACTCTTTCAGCCTCATGTAGTCTCTTTTGTAAATCAGTGATGTTGGCATTTAAGCTTGTGACTTTCTCTTCAAGAGTTTTGTTAGCAAGGGTGAGCATGTTAACTTTGTCTTTTGAGTAGGCTAATTCAATGTTGAATTTCACGACTAAGGCATGTTCACTAGCTAATTTGGATTCAGCAATTGTGGTTAAGTTGTTTGCTTGTTTAATTTTCTTGTCATACTCGGAAACTTTAAAAGCTAGACCTTTTACTTGATTTTCAAGTTCAGTGTACGGGTCAGGAAGTATCTCAGAAGAAGATGACCCAGAATGGTTTGAGTCAAGGTCGTTGTAATCACGATCTCCGTCTTCTGAGTACATTTACTCCTCACCATGATTTGCCATCAGGCACAGTTGATCTTCTCTTCCTTCATCACTTGTTAGATCCCATGCCTCATCTTGAATAAGCATGCATACGGGACCTCCCTCCTCATCATCACTTGACATTCTAAACCAAGAATTTTCTTTCTTTACTTCCTTTCTCTTGTCTTCAGACTTGGCTTTCTCCTCAGGTTTCTGGTAGTAAGCTCTACCACCCTGTTTAACTCTCCTCGGATGGTTGTTAGAAGACATGGGTTTTCTTGCATTCCTCTTGGACATGGACCTGGTGATCAATGCCAATGCCTTCTTTATGTCATTCATCTCTTCATCAGATTCTTCTTCATGTACATGGAGAACCGGTGGTCGGGTATCGGACCCTATAGCGAGTGCGTCTCGTGTGTTCATGATTCTTCTTCATGATTCTTCTTCTCGTTGTTAAGGATTGATTGTGGATCTTAAACCACTTAGTATGATCAGGTGAACAGGTTGGTGAAAAATTTCAAGACTTGTGAAAATCTTGAAAATGATTCAGTTCTTAAGGTTAGGTCCAGATCTGGAGGTTAGGTTCAGATCTGAAGGTTAAGTGTAGTGATGGGTATTGGGTGTCGGGTATTGAAGGAAGACTTAGAGAAATTCTGGAAACTCTAGTCTGAAGAAAGCACTTGACGCCCAAAAAAATCCAAGTGTGAAGAGAAGACCCGGTACCCGAAGCTTGAGTCTGGACCTGAAGAAACGATTTCACCAGAACCAGAACACAACGGATCAAGAGCAAGTGGCAGGCTCTGATACCAATTGTGGGTGTCAAATCAATCAAATCAAGAACACTTAATCAAGATGATGTATATGCTAAGGATAAGGATCTAGGATAGATTGCATTCATTCAATGTTGAGAGAAGCATGAAGTAAGGAAAGTACAAATGAAGCTAATGACTCCTATTTATACTAACTCTATGGACTAGGCTTTTTAAAATTGAATGGGCCTAAACACTTGGGCCTTTAATTACAAAATACATAAATGACAACTAAGTTTAGGAAATTACAAAATTGACACAACTAACAAATATTTCTAACATTTAGTTTAGCAAGATATTTCAAACATAGAGAAGAAGGATTAAGATGAGAAATCAAATGAAGAAAATCATGTGTAACTTGTATTATTAGAGAGCTTTTATGGTTTACAAGAACACACACATTCAGCTAATCGACTCTCATTGATTCTTGATCTAACCTTAGCCCCAAGACCCTTTAAATAAGTCTTCGATTACATATAAATCCCTAAGTCCATTAAGCCCAATAAAACACAAAATAAAATATTATAATTAAGGTTAAATCAACTTTATAAAACTTATAAACATTAGGACTATTTGGTCTTAACAGAAAAGAAAATGTAATATCTAAACATGTGATAATAAGTTTATAGGATTTTTTTAAGCGTTGTAACAAGTTTTTAGAAAAGTGTTTTAGTCATTATATATATTTTATTTTCTATTAAAACAATAGGGACAAAATATGCGACTAAAATACAAATTTAGACCACTGCCCACCTCCATACCATTTGCAGCACCGTCTACACCACCGGCATCCACCGTCTTCCGTCACCGGCTGCCATGCCTTCTTCTCTAAAAACGCACACGCCTAACCCACCGTTCCGACCGACTAGACGCCTGACCCACTATATACACCACCGCCCCTCCTTCGATCACCAATCGACAATCCCGTCCTCTTCTTCGATTATCAAACTTTTCCACCCAGGGACGGATCTAGAGAATTGTTTTAACGTTAGCACCATTTAACTAGACCTGGCAAACGTGTCGTGTCGTGTCGGGTTCAAAGTTAAACGGGTTGAAAATGCTTGACCCTAACCCGACCCGTTTAATAAACGTGTCAGAAATCTCAACCCTAACCCGACCCGTTTAATAAACGGGTTGACCCGCTTAACCCGTTTAACATTTATAAAATAAAAAATAAAAAAAAATAAAAAAAATCATAAAAATTTAGGAATCCAAATTTTATAATTCAAACCTATAAAATTGAACCAAATCCATTAACATTATTATATCAAAAATCCAAATAAATCGTAAATTATTAATAGGTAAAACAAAACTCTATATATATACACACAAACACACACATATATGTATAAACGGGTTAGTCGGGTCATTTTCGAGTTGATATGTTTGACTCTGACCTTACCCGTTTAATTTTCGTGTCGTGTCGTGTCAACCCGTTTACTTAAACGGGTTGAAATCTGTTGCCCAAACCCGTTTAATTCGTGTCGATTTCATGTCGGGTTAGCGTGTCGTGTCAGTTTTTGCCAGGTCTACATTTAACTATAAGGAACATTTGTAGAGTTATTTTTTATTAAGTCAATACTATTTAATGGTTGGTTTCCTCGATTTTTAAATGAAAAGTCTCATGTTCAACTTGCAAATTAAAATTGTTTAAGAAACATAATAAATATGATGTTAAATGCTAGAAATTAAAAAAAAATTACTCAAAAAAAATTTGAACCCATGACCTCTTTATTGCAGTTTCAAAATACATATGGTGCACACAGCAAACTAATACGGTTGCACTTTCACGACCTTTACACTACGACGAAAGAACGAGACGGCGATACGTGCCACCGTGGGCACCTATATAGGTCCATCCCTGTTTCCACCCATCATGACCCACCATTCCATCAACCACTAACCACTAAACTCTCCACACATCATCGTCCCACATCTTCACTTTGTGAAACAACCACCTTCTCTCATCTCTCAACGATCCAACCACGACCGTACCCTCGGGAGTATTGATTCCACCATTAATTTAGAATATTTATTTATTTGGTTTAGATTTATAGTTTTTGTTTTAAACAAGGTTTTGATACCCGCGCTTCGCCGCGGGTCATTATGTATATAACGTTTTTTATAATCAAATTTTGAAGTTGTAGATGCTTTAAAGTTATTGGGATGATTATTAATGAGAGTCATTAACCAAAGGGGGTAAACCGTGACTTTTACAATTCGAATATTAGAATCGTATTATTTTTTTATTATTATAATAAAATTTTGATTAATAAGTTTGATTAAATGACGTTTTTAGCCCTTTTACTAAAAGATATAAAGTGAATAAATATTATAAGTTTAAGGGGGTAAAATGTAACTTCCAAAACTAAATTAATTAAAATATTATAAATCTACTGTTTATAAGAGAGAAAAATATTACAAAAATGGTTTAAATACTATGATAAATATATGTATTACTAATTACTAATTCTAATAAATGTCAATGACCCTACATATAAACATAATAGGAGATGGTGAAATTTATACCTCTATTAAGGTTTTATAGCGATGATTCCGAATATGTAATTGTATTGATAGTTCTTTAACAATGGAAGAATAATCTTAGAGAGAAGGAAAGAGTTTTAGATGATATATAAACGTAATAAAAGAGAGTCAAATTTTTTCAGCTGTTAAAGAAAGTATCAATACAATCACATATTCGGAATCCTCGCTACGAAACCTTGCTACAGGTATAAAATTAACTAAAAGGTATCAATTACGATTATAATGACGTTATTTGTTTAAATTAAAACAGAGAGAGAAAGAAGATGATGATGAATCGATGGCGAGAAAGATGTAGCTTCTGATTGATTATTATTATTATTTCATTATTATTATAATAAAAGTTTGATTAAGACTTTTTTAACTACTCAACTATTTTTTAATACATATAATCATACTATATATAATATATAATAAAATAATTAGATACAAAATATATAATATTAGGATCATTTTGAAGGTATCGACGACACGATTATAATGACGTAATCTGTTAAAGTTAAAACGTATGTTTTAAACATATTTTTGACGAATATACGACATATGACTAAAACGTAAAAGGAAATATAGAAAACTAAAAGATGTAAAGTGAATCAATATTATAAGTCTAAGGGGGTAAACCGTAACTTTTGCAATTCGAATTTATAATGGCGTTAATTTGTTTAAATTGAAACACATTTTTTAACATATTTTAGCCGGTATACAATATATGGCTAAAACGTGAAATGAAATATAAGAACTAAAAGATATAAAGTGAATTAAGATTATAAGTTTAAGGGTGTAAAATATAACTTTCAAAACTAAATCAATTAAAATATTATATAATTACTTTTAATTAGATAAAAAACATTAAAAAAAACTTATTAATAATTTATATTAAATTTACTGTTCATATACAATATTTTATATTAAATTACTGTTCAAACTAAATTCTTTTAAACGTACTTTCAAATTGTTAATAACAAGGTTTTGATACCCGCGCTTCGCTGCGGGTCATTATGTACATAACGTTTTTTATAATTAAATTTTAAAGTTGTAGATGATTTAAAGTTATTGAGATGATTATTAATGAATGTCATTAACCAAAAGGGATAAACCGTAGCTTTTACAATTCGAATAATAGTTTTAGCCTTTTTACTATAATTGAGTAAATATATAATCGTGATATATATGGTATACAATAAGATAATTAGATCAAAAAATATTCAATATTAGGCTTCTTTCGAAGGTATTGACGATACGACTATAACGGCCTAATTTTTTTAAATCGAAACACATTTTTTAACATATTTTAGCCAATATACGATATATGGCTAAAACGTGAAAATATATAAAACTAAAAGATATAAAGTGAATAAATATTATAAGTCTAAGGGGTAAAATATAACTTCCACAACTAAATTAATTAAAAAATTATAAATCTACTGTTCATAAATATTATAAGTTTAGGGGTGAAAATGTAAATTTTGAAAAATTGTCGTGAACATCCATCTAAATAGTGCAGACCATTTCTGATAAACACAATTAAAATAATAGTATGATACTGTTCACAATAGGTAATAGTGCAGACCATTCCTGATAAACACAATTAAAATAATAGTATGATACTGTTCACAATAGGTAATAAGATAATTAGATCAAAAATATTCAATATGAGACTCATTTCGAAAGTATCGACGATACGATTATAATGTCGTAATTTGTTTAAACTGAAACACATTTTTAACATATTTTAGCCAGTATACGATATATGGCTAAAACGTGAATGAAATATACAAAACTAAAAGGTATAAAGTAAATAAATATTATAAGTCTAAAAAAGTAAAATGTAACTTTCACAACTACGATTATATATATTATATAATCGTACTATATATAATACATAATAAAATAATTAGATAAAAATATTCAATATTGAGCTCATTTCAAAAGTATCGATGGCACAATTATAATGACGTAATTTGCTAAAATTAAAACGTATTTTTTAAACATATTTCACGAATATACGATATATGGCTAAATCATAAAAGAAAATATAAAAAACTAAAAGATATAAGGTGAATCAATATTATAAGTCTAAGGGGGGTAAACCGTAACTTTTATAATTTGAATTTATTGTAATAAAATTTTGATGAATGAGTTTGATTAAATAACGTTTTTAGCCCTTTTACTATTTTTAAGTAAATATATAATCGTAATATATATGATGTAGAATAAAATAATTAGATTAAAAAATATTCAATATTAGACTCATTTTGAAGGTATCGACGATATGATTATGATGGTGTGTTTAAACTGAAACACATTTTTTTAACATATTTTAGCGTATACGATATATGGCTAAAACGTGAAATGAAATATAGAAAACTAAAAGATATAAAGTGAATAAGTATTATAAGTCTAAGGGGATAAAATGTAAATTTTAAAACTAAATTCTTGTACACCCACTTTCAAATTATTAATAATATATTTAATAATTAAAAAATATATATTACCTACCGTTCATCAGAGAAAAACAAAACACAATTATATTAATTTATTAATAAAGTTACTGTTCATAACAGATATAAAATATTTAAAAAATGTTTACTGTTTATTATGTGAGATAAAATAGTATGACAAATGTAATGTTTTATAATATATTTAATATACCTACTGTTCATAAGAGATAATACAAAACACAATCATATTAATTTATTAATAAATTTACTGTTCATGATAGATATAAAATAGAGTAAATTACGGATTTGGTCCCCGTGGTTTCCATTTTTTTATTAGTAAGGTCCCTAAACTTGAGAAATTATGGATTGGGTCCCTTTGGTTTTCAATTTTGCACTACTAAAGTCCTTGAACCTAACAATCATTTATCCAACATTTATTACCTAGGGGTATATTTGTCTTTTTCTTCTTCTTTCCACATTTAATATCAATTTTTATTATTTCTTTTTTTTCTCTTTTTGTCCTTTTCTATATTCACAAGGACTATATATATGTTATATTATATCATATATATATACACACATATACATCTAATGTATAATACCCATATCTATACATATCTATGAAGCTATCATCACTATGATCTTTCTTACCTGAAACATTACCTTTCTCCAAATGGGTTTTTACTTGGTACACACACACATATATATATATATACACACACATAGAGTCAAACACACACACATATATAGTGTTCAAACACACACACAAGCATGTATAATTACCAACTCTGATGCAGGAAATATAGATAATGATAATGGAAAAAACCTAAATAAATATTAATTCTACTCTTTCATATTTTTAGGATTATTATTAGTTTATTTTTAATTATTTGTTAGTTTTATAGTTGGTTTAGATTTTCAGTTTCATAGTTATCGTTTTGTTAGGCTAGATTATAAATAGGATTATTATCATTAATTGTAAATCAGTTTTAGTTTTGATCAATTCATTGGACTTTTAGTCAAAAATCCACTTTTGGATATATCTTTACTCTTCGAGTCTTGTCAGTTGTATTTAGCCATTTCAATCCGATCGTTTCCGCATCAAACTCTTTGCTCTCTTTTTTCACCCACAGAGACCCACGATCCCGTTGAACTTTCACCATAAACCAACAACCTCCCTCCCATCTCCTTTTAATGATCACCTTCAACCGTAACCATTGTCCGTCTCAAAACCCACAACACTTGTCGTCTTCATCTACCACCATCATCATCTTCATAAGTAGATGGTTTGGATTCTTAATGGGTTTTCTTCACTTGCAACCCCACATGAAGAAATACCCACCGAAATTGGTAATTTGGTGAGAAAATACACTCGTGAAAACCTACCACTTGTTTGCTTCCTCCATGAAAACCCACCTCCTATTTGCATAGATATGTGTGTGTATTTGTGTGTGTGTGTATATATATAATATATATATATATGTGTGTGTGTGTGTGTGTAACATGTGTGTTTATGGGTCTCTCTCTCTCTCTATATATATATATAAATAAAGGGTGATGACTTTTGGTCAACATAGACTTGGAAAAAGAAAAGAAAAAGACAAAATAGGGGCATTTTAGACTTTTTATCACAAAATTAACTTTTTTAATGGAAGTTGTTAGATTCAGGGACCCTAGTAGTGCAAAATTGAAAACCACAGGGACCCAATCCATAATTTCTTGAGTTTAGGGACCTTAGTAGTAAAAAAATGAAAACCACAGGGACCAAATCCGTAATTTACTCTAAATTATATATATAGTTTGAAAGGAAGCATAAAAGATAAAACTAGTCAAATCAAATCGTGAAAATACGAGCTAGTCGGATTAGTTTAAACGGTTTAAGTTAATTATAAGTTTTAAACTGTATATCTATACTATATATATAAGATTCTTAATCAGTTATTTTAAGCAAAACTGTTTTTCACCAATATTACAACTCTTAATACCCTTAGTACAACTATGTAATGCATCAATTAGAAACTCCTCCCACCCACGTCTTCAATTTCAATTCATATTTCAATTGATAACTTACACTCTATATCCCTATAGTTACTTAATTAAATTACTTTTACCCTCTCACTTTTTCATTTTTCATTTTACACCCTTATTATATTAACATAAATAATGTAAATTGCGTAAAATGTATTAAAATTTTTATTTATATTTTTAACAAATTATACCATTATAATCGTCTCGAAAATATCTTCAAAATGAGTCCAATATCGAATATTTTTAGATTTTAATCATATTATTAAATATTAAAAATACATACGAATTAATTTGTTCATATATTTTTACATTAAATGTTAAATTGTTTATAAATTTGGAAGTTACAGTTAATACCCTTATGATTAGTCATTTAGTTTACTATTAATCCTCTATTTTTTCATGTGTCATTTTAAATCTTTATCATATTAAGATAAATAATCATATATGAACAAAAATATGTTAAAAAAAATCTTAAATGTCATTTTTCACATGGGTCAAAAAATAATGATCAATTATCCATCTTCGTTATAGAATTTTAAATGCTTTGTGCGGCATCGTGCACGGGCAATTTCTAGTTATAAACTAAAAAAATTAAATCTAAATATATAACCTAAAAAGATATAAGTAAAAATCAACAAAACATTCTCCATAATCCATACACATTGATAATCTGTAAGAGGTGTAATTATTGATCAAAAGAACCCTAAATTGGTAATTGGTAAATATTGCGTTGGGATTAATTACGATCTCTAAACTTTAATAAGGATTTTTCTAATATTGCGTTAGGGATGTGCATTGGATGACATCCAATGAATTTGAGGGGATCCAATCCGATCCAATCATCTATTGGATGTTTGATTTCTCCAACCGAACCTATCCAATCATCCATTGGATGTTGGATTTTTCAAATCCAATGGATGATTGGATCGGTTCGGTTCTATCCATTGGATTTTCTTATTGGATATCCAACGGATATCCATTGGACTGGATTGAATCCAACCAATATAAATCGGACTGGATCTATCCGGCATCCAATGGATGATCTAATCAAATACATCGAATCATCCATCCAATGTTTTTAACTTGGGGAAATGGACAAAAGGTGAAAGTGACTTTACTTTTTAAATTTTTATTTTTATTTAAAGTTTAATATATTGTATTATTATTGAATGTAATTGGATGGGTCATTGGATAATAATTGGATGGATCCGGTCGGTTGACATTGGATAGTTAATTGGATCGGATCGGTCGGTTTTCGTCGGTTCTGGACGACCACCATCCAAGAACCGAACCGATCCAATTGGATGTCAATTTTTTTCATCCGATCCAATCCAATTACAATTGGATATCCAATCATTGTCGATCGGTTGGTAATTGGATCGGTCGATTGTAATTGGATCGGTTAATTCTCTGCACACCCCTATATTGCGTTATACATACTCTCAAGATGGTAATGGATGTTTTAAAGATGTGATACTTGAATTAAAATAACCTTAGTAAATTAATAATTCAAGAAAATTGTGTTTTCAATAATGATAATTCATAATATTAAAATCATAAAATGAAAATAATATTAGTATTAACCCAAATTGTCAATCTAAAAGTCAAGTTCTAAAATGAAAAGATACGAGAACATTATGAACACAAATGTGTTGAGTGTGTATATATATTATAATCAGGTGATCCCGTTAGTGTAGATGCTAATTCTAGGATTCGACACTATATAATACATATTCATTTAGCCCCCACAATCTGAAGCCGCCTATCTTCCATCGGTGGGTAACTGGGTAAGGACATGTTAGTGATGGATAGTCGTCGATAAAAACTAAAGTTTTTAACAAAAGCTTCTTTCAGGATAAAAGTATCCAAAAGTAGTTACAACTCTTAACTTGAATTGTTTTGATCAATTTATGGAAAATTAGTTTTCAAATACTAATAATAGATTATTCCATCTATAAGAATCAATAGTTGGCATGATGATGACCCCTTTATGGCTTATCAAGGACAACATTTGGTGACTATATATTGTATGATTTGAGTTGGCGTTTACTTGGTCATCCTTCTAGATTCAAGTCTAAGATTCAAACATATTCTTATTCAATATTCAAATACTATCATGATATAAAATAGCTTTAGGAAAAAACTGAAAGGCAATTTATTGAAAAAAGCTAGCAACACATTAGCAGAGGCCAGAGAGAGAGGAGAACAAAACGACAACAAAACGACCTCGGGTTATGTTGGTGTAAAAATTTACTTAAGTTATTAACGTAAGATGTCGTGAGGCAGAATCGTCAAAAGAAAGAATTCTCGTTCGATAAAACGTGCGATAAATAAAAGTAAGTTAACAAAAAGATTGATGACGCAGGAAAAACCTCTGAATCGAGGAAAAAACCTGCGGCCGACTAAATAGGATAGTCGACGTTGCACTATTGATCACCAACAAGGGGTGATATCCTCGATGTTACAATTGTATCGTACGATTACAATAAGGAAATAAACGCTATCGAATGTAAATACAGAGAATAATATTGGTATTGCTATTTCTCTCTCGGAATCAGTTGTCTCGAGTGTAGGATCTTGTATCTCTTTTATAACTACTTGGATCGTAACCGTTCGTTCATTATTGAGCCATAAATGCAACGGTCATAACTGAAGCTGAATTCTCGATCGTAACGTCTGAGTTTTTAATGAGAAATGTATCTTGCTCAAACGGTCGGATTTAAGCTCGATGGACGATGGTTATGCTTCGAGATTATCTTGGATAAGCTTTCCTGCAATAAGAGTAAACTTGGATATATATATATATCGTTAGTTTAATCGTACGATCATATGGTGATATCGTACGATCTTCTTCTGCATAACTTCCATGATCACTTATCTTTGTTGGTAGGTAGTCATATCTTTACTTCAGGACCTTATCTTAATACAGGAATATCATCCTGGAAGATATCTTACAATTCTAATCGTTCGATCGTTCGATGATAAAATTTCACCCAAACAGTTTGCCCCCAAGATTTAGAAAATAAGTTATGGATTTTCTGAATCTTACATCTGCAAAATCAAATTGTTAGTATATCGATTTTATCATGATCAATTTTGTCGAATATGAACCGGTTTTCACGTTAACGGCGTTATTAACTTGGTTAATTGCAAGCTGTCAATGCAACGGTTATAAGGGACAGGTGTCGACGCTCGATTCGACCTCAATTTCTTGGGAAGGAGTTTAATTTCATATAAAGATTAGATTTCTTTCGTAATTATCTCCAAATCTTTTCCAATTTCGAATTCAAATTTCTCTCCAACCGAATCCTCCTAATCTTTGAGAAGATTTAGATTCAATTCGCCTATAAGGTATCTTTCTACCCCTTGTTTCAATTTCAGTTCATGCGCTTGAAAGTTAGAGCCGATAAGAATCCTAGGAATTTCGACTTGCTGTGTTTCGATAGATTACGTAGGAGTTTAGATCGCCTGAGCTTTAGAGAAATTATGGAGGTTAGGAGTACAATTCAGGGAGAAATCGACCTAATCCACCTTAGGAAACTTGCTAGGATGCCTAAGGAGGCTGTAATCAAATCACCTGGTGAGGTTAGACCCGCCGATGCTCCGGCAGGTTTCTTTGCCCTGTTTGAATACCCTTTTAAGATCGGATTCACCTGGCCTTTCAGTCCTCTATCTCGTGCCTTTATGACACGATTTAGTTTATCTCCTGGACAGCTCATGCCCCAATTCTGGAGGGTCGTGAGCGTTATCGAACGTGTGACTGAGAACTGGGGTAGAGCCCCTTTCACCGTCGATGACCTTCTCACGGCGTATACCGTGAAGGTCTCTGATTATGATAGGTATGGGATTTATCCCAAGGGTAGAGGTGATGCGATGTTAGTACATGGTACTCAAGCATTTGATCGAGGATGGAAGACTCGATATGCGTTTGTGCGATCCTCATCGGTCTTGGAGGAAGGTGGATGGGTAGCCCCAGAATGGAACCCACTAGGTATAGGTCGTTTTATGTAGTCTGTTTTGTTTTGATTTTATCGTATAATTTCTTATCGTGCGTTTCTTTTTGCAGAGATCGAATTTGCTTTCGAGGAATCCACCGAGGCTGTTAATCGCTTCTTGGAATACGGAGTTCAAGAAAGATCGTACGCCAGATCGAAGGGAAAAAGCCCAAGGGAGGATAGCGACGAAGAGCTCGAAGTTCAAGTGTTGAGTGAAGAAGAAGAAAAAGAAGAAGAAGAGGAGATGGAAGGTAAATCGTGCGATAATTTTATCCTCCTTCTTATCTTACGTTTTCTTATATCGTGTAATATTAACGTACGTTTTTCTTGTTTATTTCAGGCCAAAAGAAACCTGCGAAGAAGTTGGCCAACTTAGCAGCGGCCAAGAGGGCTCTGGAGAAGAAGAAGGGAATAAGTGGCATGGAGCCACAGCCTAAGAAGACAAGGTCTTCTTCGGGTGCTTCGATCGCATCAAAGGAAGCCGTACGACAGGCGGATGATGTGGTCGATGCGACCCCGATTCACACTGCTCCTCCTCCTACGATGTCTCCTACGATGACAAAGGAGAAAAGAGCCTCAGCCAAGCCTCCAAAGGGGAAGGAGGGTGAGACGTCGATCCACATTTCTTTACCCTCAAACTTTCTGGATGGCGATGTCATCAACCAAGATGACCTTTTCCCTGCCATCGAACAATATCTGCTTCCATCGCAGAAGGCCCACATGGACACTCGTCGGATTGGCGAGCTCGATGCCGGTGCTGTTGGATACTCTTTCATGGTAAGCTATCGTACGATGCTTTTATCTCACGATTATAATTATGTGTTCTAATTATCTTATGTTATACAGGCTTTCCAGGCGTGTCTTGGTCTTCACCAAAGATTGGAGACCGTTCAAAAAGACATGAAGATGAAAATGTCCAGCGAGAGGGCTGCGGTGAACGAGGCGAAGAAGGCTCAGGAGAAGGCATCGAAGATGGCTGCTGTTCTAGAGGCCAAACGGGTTGAGGTGGACGATCTGACAGCTAAACTGGATGAGGCTGAGCACGTTCGATCAGAACAACGTGCAAGGCTGACAGCGGCAAACAATCGTATTGCCAAATTGGAGGAGGAACTGGCTGCATCGCGTGTGGAGATGGCAGATCGCGAGAAGGCCTTATCATCTGAGATCTTAGATCTCAAAGATGAGATGGTGTTATCCAGGATGGTGGCCCGTGCAGCCGTAATACGCCAATTTATTGGTGGCACGTACACCATCGAGGCTGCCAAGGGTGAGCTGGGGGCTTTCCGCGATGCGATGGGATCTGATGAGCTCCTGGATGCTGATGACGCCAAGGATGCTGATGAAGAGGAGGAAGGTGCTGAGAAAAGCAAAGAGGCCGAAGTCACGATGATCGAGGAGGAGGATAAGAATGAAGATGCCTCTGGATCCGTCATCGTGGATAAGGCTGTTGAAGACGTTCCTCCCCCTATCGTAGAAGCTAGTGTAGGAGAGGGTGCTGGCGTAGAGGCCACCCCTGAAGTTTAATTTATCGAACGATGTAATTAGAGTACTTTAAGTACTTTTTTAATGAAATTATCTATTTTTGCAATCGTGCGATGTTTCAATACTTGTTATTTTTGTTCTAAGTATTTTTAGTAAATAGATAATCGTGCGTTTTAGCTGATTTAGTGTTTAAGGCCTTAATTAATCGTGCGTTTTAGCTTGCGATGTTTATCATGAGTTTAAGGCACTTAAAAATTTTAGAAACGTTTCTGTTAATCATGCGTCTGGCGTTTTGACTTGCGCTCTTGCGATTTAAAATTGATGCATCTTTTAAGCTTCATGCGATTTGAGCATGTTGTTTTATCAGGCGATGTTTGCCATAGATCGTGCGATGTCTGCGGTAGTCGTGCGATATCATGCGATAATCGTGCGATGTCTTGCGATAATCGTGCGTTACCTGCGAGTAAAATTGGCTAAGGGGTGGCCGTTGGATTGACCAACGGCGCTCCGATGCCTAAGTTAGTAATCGTTCGATGAAATAATAGTAAAATAAAAAGGGTTTTAGAAGTAGTACCTTTTTAGATGAGTCGCATTCCAACTACGTGGGATTTCATTACCTTCGATGGTTGAAATCTTATAGGCACCTTTCCCCACGATCTTGGTAATGATGTAAGGTCCTTCCCATTTGATGGAAAGTTTTCCAGCGTTCGATTCTTGTGTATTCGGAAAGACACGTCGCAGGACATGATCTCCAACTTGAAATACCTTGACTTTCACCTTTTTATTGAAGTAGCGTTCAACCATGGCTTTCTGCGATGCCATCTTTTGAAAGGCTTTCTCTCTTAGTTCTTCCAAAGCATCGATATCGTAACACAAGTCTATCGAGTTTCGTTCAATCGTACGATGTCGAGCAACAGGAACCTGTGATTCGACTGGAAGGACTGCTTCACATCCATATACTAGGGAAAAGGGAGTTTGTCCAGTTGAGGTTCTAGGTGTTGTGCGATTTGCCCATAAAACAGATGGTAATTCTTCGACCCATCGACCCTTTGCAGCTTTCAACCTCTTTCGAATGGAATTAATAATGGTCTTGTTGCTGGATTCAGCTAAGCCGTTGGATTGTGGATATCTTGGGGTCGATGTAATGAGTTTTATCCCACGTTCATCGCAGAACTTTCGAGTTCTCTCACTTATAAATTGGGACCCATTATCGCACGTTATTTCTGATGGTACTCCAAACCTGTAAATAATGTTAGTTTGGATAAAGGAGATAACTTCCTTATCCCTAACCTGTGAGAAAGCTGCGGCTTCTATCCATTTAGAGAAATAATCAGTAAGAACAAGTAGAAATACTTTTTGACCTGGAGCAGGTGGTAATTTTCCTACGATGTCCATCCCCCATCGCATGAATGGCCATGGGATTAAGACAGAGTGTAGGGGTTCAGAAGGTAAATGTGACGTACCTGAGTGTCTTTGACAAGCATCGCACCTTTGAACATACCTTATCGAGTCCTCTCGAAGAGTAGGCCAATAATATCCTTGCCTCGAGATTCTGTTAGCAAGGCTTCTGCCCCCAGAATGGTTTCCACATTCTCCATCGTGCATCTCTTGAAGGATTTGATCGATTTGTTGCTTATTTACCACGCATCGTAAGATAAGACCCGTTGTAGACCTTCGATACAGCTGATCATCGAAGATCGTGTATCGAGAGCTTTTAAGTCTGATTTTCCGGGCTTCTAACTTGTCTTCAGGGAGTTGGTCATTCTTGAGGTAGTTCCATATATCGTTCGACCAATCGTGGTTTTCTTCAATCATTTGGACTTCTTCGATTGTTGGCGACATAAGATGTATTATCGGAACACTTTCTAGAGTTGGTTCGTTGAATGCGGATCCCAAGTTAGCCAAGGCATCGGCTTGCATGTTCAGATCTCTTGGGATTTGTTCTATCGAGAACTTGTCGAATCGTGCGATCTTATCTTTTGCAATCTTGAGGTACGATATCATCTTTGAATCTTTTGCCTGGAATTCGCCATTGATTTGGTTTACAACTAGCAGCGAATCACTTCGTACATGTAGCCATCGTGCTCCTAAGTTATATGCCATATCCAATCCAGCGATCAAGGCTTCATACTCTGCTTCGTTGTTGGTGGTTTTGAACTCACATCGTACCGAATACACCATATTGCCCCCATGTGATGATTTCAGGACTACTCCCAATCCTGATCCTCGTGCGTTAGAAGCTCCGTCAACATGCATGGTCCATGGTTCGTTGTCGTGAATCATCACATTACTGATTTCATCGTACGATGGTTCTTCGATCCCAGGACTGAATTCAGCTACGAAATCTGCTAACGCCTGAGATTTTATCGCTGTTCTTGGTTGATACGTTAGATCGAAGCTGCTAAGATAAATGCTCCACTTTGCTAATCGTCCTGTAAGTTCAGGCTTACGAAGTACGATCTTAAGAGGATAGTTAGTAACAACGATTATATGATGCGATTCGAAATAGTGTCTTAACTTTTTAGCTGCAGTTACGAGGCCAAGTAAGAGCTTTTCCATAGACGTGTACCTTGTTTCAGCATCGAGGAAAGACTTACTTATATAATAGATAGGTTGCTGATGTTGGTCACCTTCTCGTACGAGCACTGCGCTAACAGCGTTGTTACTTACAGCGAGGTACAATTGCAAGCTCTCTCCTTCGATTGGTTTCGTCAACAGTGGAGGATTGGACATGTATTTCTTTAAGCTTTGTAGTGCTTCTTCGTGTGCCTCTGTCCAATCGAAGCCTTTGTTCTTTCGAAGCACGTTGTAGAACAAATGACACTTATCGGATGATCGTGAGATGAACCTGTTCAGGGCCGCTACTCGTCCAGTCAGCTTTTGTACCTCTTTCACATTCCTTGGTGATTGGATTTCCAGGATTGCTTTGATCTGCTCCGGACTCGCTTCGATCCCTCGTCGTGTAATCATGTATCCAAGAAACTTTCCCGCGCGCACTCCGAAAGAGCACTTGGTTGGGTTGAGTTTCATCTTGTATTCTCGTAGTATATCGAACGATTGTTTTAGATGTTGGATGTGATCTTGTGATCGTTCCGATTTTACGAGCATATCGTTGATATATACTTCCATCGTACGTCCGAGGTGATCTTTGAACATCCTGTTTACGAGTCTTTGGTACGTTGATCCAGCATTCTTGAGCCCAAATGGCATTACTTTGTAACAGTATATGCCCTTATCGGTCATAAACGCAGTCTTCTCTTGATCGTCTTTATGCATTAGGATTTGGTTATATCCGGAATAAGCATCCATGAACGTTAGTAACTCGTGCCCCGCCGTTGCATCGACCATTGCATCGATGTGTGGCAAAGGAAAGGGATCCTTTGGACAAGCTTTGTTTAGGTCCGTGAAGTCGATGCATACTCGCCACTTTCCATTCTTCTTTTGTACTACCACCACGTTGGCGAGCCAATCTGGATACTTTACTTCTCGAATTTTTCCCGTTTTGAGTAGATTCTCCACTTCCTCGTTGATCACCTTGTTGCGTTCTGGTGCAAACTTGCGTCTTTTTTGCTTAACGGGTTTAAACGTAGGATCCACGTTCAACTTGTGCGATATGATGTTAGGATCTATCCCCACCATATCCTCGTGTGACCACGCAAAACAATCCGAGTGTTCCTGCAAAAAAGAAATTATACTATTTTTTATATCGGGGGTTAGAGTTGCACCTACGAAGACCTTGCGATCAGGATGTTTGTGATCCAACACGACTTCTTCCAATTGAAGATCATCGTACGATCGTACTCCATCCTGGCTCTGTAATTGCTAGATATCGTGCGGTTTGGCTTTCATCGTAATTTTATAGCATTCCCTTGCGATTTTCTTTTCACTGACTATCTCTTGCACGCCCCATGGGGATGGGAATTTGATCTTCTGATGATACGTTGATGGTACGGCCTTCATATCGTGGATCCAAGGTCTTCCAAGTATGGCATTATAAGCGGAAGGACAATCGATGACGTTGAACTTTGTTTGCTTATTTATGCCTTTAGCGAAGACTGGTAGTATGATCTCTCCAAGAGTACTAGTTGCATCTCCGTTGAATCCAATTAGTGTTGTTGTTCGTCGTACGATGTTGGACCGATCAATACCCATGATCTTGAGTGTTTCTGCGAATATCACGTTGGCTGAGCTGCCTCCGTCAATTAGTACTCTCTTGGTTAGACAGTTACCAATTGTCAACTGAATAACCAATGCATCATGGTGTTTCTGATGAGTGTCTGACATATCTTCGATATCGAACGATATCTTCGTAGCGTCGAGCTCCTTTTCTTCCGCAGTCCTGGATTCATTTGGGATGGGATGTCCTTCAGGCCCTTCTCGTGCATGCCTTTTTGCCGCAGAATAGGTGAGGCCACACACTTCTGATCCTCCTGTAATGCAGTTTACAACCTTCGTTGGAACGGGTGACGTTGGTCTTTTCGAATCATCGCCTAGAAGGTTTTTAAGATGTCCGTTCGATTTGAGGTACGCGATCTCCTTCTTCAAGCTAATACAATCATCTGTATTGTGTCCGTGGTCGCTGTGGAAGTCGCACCATTTTGTTTGGTCTTTGTCCTTGCTAGGATTCTCTGGTTTTTTGGGCCATCTTACGTTGACTTCCAAGTTCCGTAGGGAATCCACCAAGTCTTTCGTTGTACCTGCAAAATGGTAAGTTGACAAATCTGGATATCTTACTTTACCTTTACCTTGGTTCGAACGTTTATTCTGATCGCGTCGGGAATTATCAATCTTGTTTACTCGTTTAGGTTTGAAATCATGTTTCTGCGCTCCAAGATTTTTCTTTTCGTTCGAGTGTTTACGCCGGAAAAGGGCATCATCTTCGATTCTCATGTGTGCCAACGTACGAGCTTGTACATCATCGAAGTTTTCTGGTGGATACTTCGTTAAATCTGTGTATAACTCCGAGGATGTATCTAGTCCACGTTTGTATGCTTCGATCGCCGTCCGCACATCGCAGTTCTTAACTTCGATCATCTCTGCATTGAACCTGTTAAAATATTCACGGATGGTTTCACCTGTTTTTTGCACGACATAGTAGAGATCGCTTGTTTGTTTCTCCATCTTGCGACTGCTTGCAAACTGTCGAGTAAACTGGTTTACTAACTCAGACCACGATGCGATGCTCTTGGGTTTCAAATTGATTAACCATTGCAACGCAGCTCCGGTAAGTGTTGATCCAAAGCCCTTACACATGCATATTTCTTGAAATTGTGTTGGAATAGGAACTGTCCACACTAATTGCTTGTATTGTGCGATGTGTTCCACAGGATCAGAGATTCCAGAGTATTTTGGTGTGAAAGCTGGGATGTTATATTTTTTGGGAATATCAACGAGAGCAATCTCATCGATATAGGGTGAGGCTTGGAATCCAGTTTTAGGTTCAACTTCGATGGGTACGGCAGCTCCAGGAAGTTTGGTTAACAATGCGAGCATTGCTTTGTTTTGTTCTTCTAGCATTTTTAGTCGAATATCCACGATATCATTGGGCGGTGGATTACTAGAAATTCCTGAAACGTTCGATAAGTTTGGAATATGAGTTATGGGGGTAGCTGCGGTGGGAACGTGCGATATAGGTTCTGGAATAGGTATAAAGGGACGAGGCCCTGTTTGAGGTTGGTTGTAAGTAAACGTGGTTGCTCCTGGGTAAGGACCTGATGGTAACGGAGGGAAGATGGGACGTGAGTTGTTGACTGGAGGTGGCGGCGGTAGGTTAACTTGTGACACTTGCGGTGGTGGTGGTAAGTTAACTTGCGATATTTGAGGTGGGATAAAAGATTGTGATATTTGTGGTTGGATGAATGGAGGTTGAGAAACAGGGGGTGGATTTTGAGGAAAGAATGGCCTCTGTTGATGAGTAGAAACTGGGATGTGAGAAGTTTGCGGATTCGATGCTCGCAATCTAGACAGTTCACCATTCATTTGTAAATTTTGCTCATTCAACCATTGGATTTGTTCTTGTGCTGCTGCCAATTGTTGCTGCAAGGTTGTTTGAGAACTGCTTGCCATGTTCCTGCACTTAATTCACAAAGAAGCTCGAAGAAATAGGTTAGTAAACTGACGCCTTATCGAACAAGATTTTCTCAAAACGAGCCCCACGGTGGGCGCCAAACTGTTGGTGTAAAAATTTACTTAAGTTATTAACGTAAGATGTCGTGAGGCAGAATCGTCAAAAGAAAGAATTCTCGTTCGATAAAACGTGCGATAAATAAAAGTAAGTTAACAAAAAGATTGATGACGCAGGAAAAACCTCTGAATCGAGGAAAAAACCTGCGGCCGACTAAATAGGATAGTCGACGTTGCACTATTGATCACCAACAAGGGGTGATATCCTCGATGTTACAATTGTATCGTACGATTACAATAAGGAAATAAACGCTATCGAATGTAAATACAGAGAATAATATTGGTATTGCTATTTCTCTCTCGGAATCAGTTGTCTCGAGTGTAGGATCTTGTATCTCTTTTATAGCTACTTGGATCGTAACCGTTCGTTCATTATTGAGCCATAAATGCAACGGTCATAACTGAAGCTGAATTCTCGATCGTAACGTCTGAGTTTTTAATGAGAAATGTATCTTGCTCAAACGGTCGGATTTAAGCTCGATGGACGATGGTTATGCTTCGAGATTATCTTGGATAAGCTTTCCTGCAATAAGAGTAAACTTGGATATATATATCGTTAGTTTAATCGTACGATCATATGGTGATATCGTACGATCTTCTTCTGCATAACTTCGATGATCACTTATCTTTGTTGGTAGGTAGTCATATCTTTACTTCAGGACCTTATCTTAATACAGGAATATCATCCTGGAAGATATCTTACAATTCTAATCGTTCGATCGTTCGATGATAAAATTTCACCCAAACAGGTTACAAGTCCAATCATACCAACTCCAAGTCCTATCCGCAAAGCTGCTATTACAAACCCATGAAAAACAATAGATTGAATAAGGTTGGCCATAACCAGAGGTTTAAACGTACCACCGTTAAAGACAACCTCGTTCCACCCCTTCCAAACAGCCCAAAAATATGCCTGGAAAACCGGCTCCTTGATAAGGCAATATGGTAGTACATAAACAAATAAAGACGATTAGGGATACAAGTCTTAGATAGAAAACATCATGTGCCATATTGATCATTGCGAAGATGTTATAAATCGTTTCTAAGATACTATAGATCATTGTGAAGATGCTATAGATCATTTTGACTTAGGCGCTATAGAAGGTTGTGAAGATTTTGATTTACTTTTTGAAGCCCGGGAATTATTGTACTTGAAGTGTACTCTGTGGAATAGTGTTTATCAGAATTCATGAATGTACGCACGAAAAAAGCAGGTTCTAAAGGGACCGCTAGGCTTAGAGAGAAGCTACTAAGCATGAGAACAACTGAAGCCATAGTGGGTCTCTTTGTAACGTCTTCTTGAACACATAATAGACCTATGTGGATGCATCTAATCATATCACGTAATGAATTAGAACCATCAATCAGTGTAGGGTCAATCAAACTTGTACTTGTTCCATCTCTCCAATTTTTCCATGCCTAAAACAATTTTCCAATGGAGAAATTGATGTAAGAATGAAAAATATATGTCATAAGAAAACTAATATGTTAATACTTACATGGCTAAGAAGATCTTTTGTCACCATTCCGCTTTGAAAAGTATGGTTTTTATGACCCGTTACAATTTCGAGTACCAATACACCAAAACTGAAGACATCAGACGTAACTGAAAATTGTCCATACATTACATATTCCGGTGCCATATATCCACTGGTATGATAAGAATGCTTGTCAGTTAGTTAGTGCAAGAATGAAAGTTCAATATTAGTATATATTTCAATAACACAAATTTTCTTTCAAAATATTAGATATCGCTACAAAACAAGTGACTATCACCGATGAATATTATTGATAGCATAAATCGGTTGGTAATTTCCAATGGATCGCCGACTAATTACCTATGGATCCAGCAGTGATACTGAGTCCCATGACTTCTGATGTGACGACATTCACATACGGATTGCTGACTGAACCAACTTTTATAGACGGATTTTTTCATCGATAATAGTCATCTAGTTCGTAGTCTATGGAATAAAGATCCTAATATAGATTACCATCTTCTAGTGACAAAATTTCTTTAATCGAACACTAAAGTATAAACATTTAATGACGTCATTTGTATATTTAGACTTACTAGGTTCCGACAATTCGACTAGTGTTGCCCTGCGTTTCTTCAGCCGTGAACAACCTTGCCATACCAAAATCTGCAATTTTAGCGTTCATATCGGCATCCAATAAAACGTTACTAGCTTTCATATCTCGGTGAATTATTTTTAGTCGTGAATCCTCATGTAGATACAAAAGTCCCCTTGCAACACCTCTTATTATTTTATATCGTCTTTCCCAATTTAGTGTTGCTCGCTTCACTGGATCTATATTTTTAAGATCATAGGGTAAGAAATCAAAATAACGTATTTCTACCGAGTTACCATAATATGTTCTAAAGTATAGCTTCAAAATTAGTTAACATACCGAATATAAAGTGGTCTAGACTCGCATTTTGTACAAACTCATAGACCAAAAGTCGTTCAGAATCTTCTAAGCAAAACCCTAGTAAACGAACCAAATTACGATGTTGGAGCCTTGCAAGTAACAAGACCTCATTCTTGAATTCTAGTTCACCTTGTCCTGAATCCTTTGACAACCTCTTCACTGCTAATTCTTGTCCACTTTGTAATCTACCCTATGGATTTTATTGCAAAGAAAATAATGATCTTTCTAATCCTGAAAGGACTTTATATTCCAATGTAAAATAATAATTTTCTTCTATGTTTACCTTATAAACCAAACCAAATCCACCTTGTCCAAGCTTATTGTTCTCCGAAAAGTCGTCCGTTGCTGCTCTAATAACACCAAAGTGGTATTGCAGCGATTCGACCGTAATAATATCTTCGATACTAATGTCCTCGTAAACTAGTTTCATCGTCACAAAATATTAAAGAACCGAAAACCCTAATTTTGATGTATATAAGAAAGAAATAAAAAAAGTAGGAAACATAAACACCCACCTAAATTCTCTGCTGGCAGTTTTCCCAACTTTCTCTTTCTTCTTATGAAGATAAAAGAGAAAACCACTATCAAGATCACAAGAGTACAGCCCACCACAACGACAATGGCTATAATAGTCGAGTTACTACCCTTGCCTGAAAATCACATTACAAAAAGGGAACATTAGTTGAAATTGTACTATTTTGTTTTTTTGATCTCCAGTTTTCTTAGAAAATCCAAAATTATATAGTTATGTAAATTCTCGTAGCATAATGTTCAATCTACAAGATGTTGGCTAAAGTTTTATACCTGATGGTGGTGACAATGATGAAGGCAATGGCGATGGAGAAGGAATCAACGTAGCGTTAAAGAAGGGGTACTCTTCATACCTAATATTGCAAGTTGGATATATGACTCTTGCTCCCTTTCTTCCATCACAACATCTTTGTATAAGGTCGACTGCACCACTCAAGCAATCATAACACTAGGCTTTCGACATATCTGGTGTACATTGCATAAGCCCAAAAATCTTTATAGACCTAGGGCCATCCTTGACGTTGGAAGCGTATTTACGGAGTGATCCACCACTCGAGGCCTCGTCTTTTAGTTGTACCCACAATTGATCAAGGATTACATGAAATTGGTCTATGTACAATGTGTTTTCAGGGTTTGGCAAGAACCATCCAATATAACGGTTTCCGTTGTGAAGAATGATCTCATCAGAATATCTTAGCATACACCTCTCGTAAGCAGTAATTCCACGCTTTTGGTTAGGGCATGACCTTAGTAGTCTTGTACCAATGTTACTTATGCACCTCTGGCAATAATCTTGTTTGACGTCACCTCTACATAGGGCGATCACATTAACTTGATCAGGGGTTTCTCCAACAGAGCGGTTGTAGAAGCCGTATGTGTTGTTGGGATCAAAGGTGATCAAAGATGACACAGCTTCATCACGATTTCTTTGATATGCACCGTTTAAAGTGAAAGTTGCGCCACTACAATTGAAGGCCGGAATTTCATCACTCTCTTGAGAGACCGAAAGGGCAAATAAATTTGTAATGGTAACGATTAAGAATAAAATTGATTTTATCGTTGCCATCAATATGGTCTTACAAAAATGAAATAGGATGGATGTTATCTATAATGTTGATTGGCACTCATAGATTGGTGAGTATATATATTCCTTGATTGACGTATGAGTTCGTTTAGGTCAACCTTTGCTTGGTTGATTTTTAATTTTCTAATTGGAATTTCTTTTTTAGTTAAGACATAAAATAATTAAAAGTAGTTTGCTCTCGTTATCGTTTAGTATAACCATAATTTTTTACTCTATTAATATAGCAAAAATTCCACTATCTTAAATCTTTTACCTAATAATTTAAAATTTTAATTGGCTGATTTTATAAATATTGATAACATGAATGTTAATATTGTTAAAACTTTATATATATATATATATATATATGAGAAATCTTATCCCAAGTAAGAACCAAGACAAAAATAAATTCACGTAATGAATACAAACTTTGATTTTCACATGAATTATTCAGTAGATTAGTGTGTGGCGTTCATGATGAACTACCTTTGACATAAACACGCATATTTAATTTGTTATATGTTTACACAACTTGGATTATTTTGTACTCGTAACTAATTAAAATGACCACATTATATTGTAATTTTTTATTAGATATCAATAAAAAAAATATCACATATAAGTTGATCGGTTTTATAAAGTTCATTTATCATGGAAAACTTACAAAAAAACAGATATAATCAAAATTTATCATGCTTGAGATGAAAAGTTATCATTGCACTAAATAAAAATCGATCAAACAAGGTTCATCATACTTTGATCCATTTATCAGTGAAGCTTCTTACATTCGTAAACAATTAGTTTATTTTAAATTATAATTTTTTTATTTAATTTCTATTTTTGGCTTAAAAAAATGAAGAATAGGTTCATCATACTTTGATCCATCCATCATTGGTTTGCTGTCAAAGTCTCTAACATAGAAAAACAGGAATTAGAAGCTTCTCCTTTGTGGATGAAAGGGACTATATGATGTGTCCAATGCATAAGCCAATACTACACGTCATATTATTTTTATACTTATATACAAACAGAGGAAGGTTCAAAGAACAATATCAATTTAGGAAAACGCGAGTACGATTTTTAGTCATACATTTTTCCTTTTCAAACTCAAACTCCATTAGTGCTCAGATGGTGTGAATGGTGGTTGGCGGCAGCGAAGCTGGTGATAGTGCCGGAGGTGGTGCTGGTGTTGTGGTGGCAGCAGAGTTGGCTGGTGGTGCTGGTGGTACCACCACTAAATCATATATGATTTATTTAATGGATGGGTCTCATATCCAAATCACATGTGATAGAAAATTGTTCTTACAAAATTCATTTGTTTTTGTTTAAACCTAATTATATATATAGGGGCAGGTTCAAATGTGAACCACTTTTTGGTTGTGAACATGAGGACAACCGAGAGCGCAACATGTGGCGGATGACTAGGCGCCACGTCATGTCTACGGCGGATGACTAGCGCGATTTATAGAAGGGCATTGAATTAAAGGGGGGACCACACTTAAAGCCGCCACGTGTCGCGCTCTCGGCGTCCTCACGTTCACAACCAAAAAGTTGTTCACTTTTGAACTTTCCCCTCTCTCTCTCTCTCTCTCTCTCTCTATATATATATATATATATATATATATATATAAAGGAAAGTTCATATGTGAACCAGTTTTTGGTTGTGAACGTGAGGACAACCGAGAGCGCGACACTTGGCGGCTTTGAGTGTGGTCCCGCTCTTTAATTCAATGCCCTCCCATTAATCGCGCCTAGTCATCCGCCACGTGTCGCGCTCTCGGTTGTCCTCACGTTCACAACCAAAAAGTGGTTCACATTTAAACCCACCCCTATATATATGTATATAGGTTCATGCGAGAAACATAACGTTTTAAGAAAACTGCGAGGACAATTCTCAACCACTCATCCGGTCAACAAAGTCGGCTTTGACCGGGTCATCCTCCTTTAACCGTCTCCACCCTCCATGAATCGCGTCAATCCTCCGTGATCGCGTCCACCGTAACTGAAAATGTGTGGCTGAGAATCGTTCTCGCGTTTTCTTAAATTGACATCGTTCTCGTATTAACCCATCTATATATATATATATATATATATAGTCAAGTTCATTTAAAAACCCAAACATTAGTAAAAACCGTAAAAACTTATGGTTTCATAACTTAAATCAACGAAAACTCTTCATAGAGTTGTTTAATATGATGCAAATGTTTCGTATAACTCATTTTTTGGTATTCTTTTTTGTAAAAATGACAAGGTTTCATAAGATTTTAAAAAAATACTTGAAACAGTTTCATAAGAATAAAAAGTGTATGAAACATTTCATTTTACATAAAAAAAACATCGAAATATGATGCAATTTCTTCAAAAAAAAAAGAATTATATGAAACATCTGTATCATATTAAACAACTCCATGAAAGGCACGATGGTGTTACCGTTCCATACCTGCCGGTATCAGTATGGAACCGGCCTCCACTGCGGGTGGCATTAAAGTTATAGAGTCAATCACATAATTGTTTCTATGATTTATGGATTTTATCAGGCTAGGTCTTTTAAAATAAATATTTATAGATTTTTTTTTTCTCATGGTTTTCATTTTGTAATGTGTTAGGTTTCTATATTTTAACTATATCCAAAAGCTGTTGTTAATTTTTTTTATTTAGAGGATTGTTTTGATCGTTTTTTTATTGTTTTATTAAAATCACAGGGACCATGAGTTAATTTATTATCTTTTCAATTAGATGGTGCTATTAATGTACAGTTGTACACTCGCTCACCACCACCACCCATCATAGAAAGATTCATAATTTTTCAGAAATTCATTTATAAATACCTTAAATCCACATGAATCAAAATTCAATACATAACTATTCAAAACCTTAAATCTAAACTTAAAAATCATAAATCAATTATAAAACATTACATTTATGATAGTGTTTTATCTCACATAATCAACAGTAAACATTATTTAAATATTTTATAGAGTAAATTACGGATTTGGTCCCTGTGGTTTTCATTTTTTTACTACTAAGGTCCCTAAACTCAAGAAATTATGGATTGGGTCCCTGTGGTTTTCAATTTTGCACTACTAGGGTCCCTGAATCTAACAACTTCCATTAAAAAAGTTAATTTTGTGATAAAAAGTCTAAAATGCCCCTATTTTGTCTTTTTCTTTTCTTTTTCCAAGTCTATGTTGACCAAAAGTCATCACCCTTTATTTATATATATATATAGAGAGAGAGAGAGACCCATAAACACACATGTTACACACACACACACACATATATATATATATATATATATATACACACACACACAAATACACACACATATCTATGCAAATAGGAGGTGGGTTTTCATGGAGGAAGCAAACAAGTGGTAGGTTTTCACGAGTGTATTTTCTCACCAAATTACCAATTTCGGTGGGTATTTCTTCATGTGGGGTTGCAAGTGAAGAAAACCCATTAAGAATCCAAACCATCTACTTATGAAGATGATGATGGTGGTAGATGAAGACGACAAGTGTTGTGGGTTTTGAGACGGACAATGGTTACGGTTGAAGGTGATCATTAAAAGGAGATGGGAGGGAGGTTGTTGGTTTATGGTGAAAGTTCAACGGGATCGTGGGTCTCTGTGGGTGAAAAAAGAGAGCAAAGAGTTTGATGCGGAAACGATCGGATTGAAATGGCTAAATACAACTGACAAGACTCGAAGAGTAAAGATATATCCAAAAGTGGATTTTTGACTAAAAGTCCAATGAATTGATCAAAACTAAAACTGATTTACAATTAATGATAATAATCCTATTTATAATCTAGCCTAACAAAACGATAACTATGAAACTGAAAATCTAAACCAACTATAAAACTAACAAATAATTAAAAATAAACTAATAATAATCCTAAAAATATGAAAGAGTAGAATTAATATTTATTTAGGTTTTTTCCATTATCATTATCTATATTTCCTGCATCAGAGTTGGTAATTATACATGCTTGTGTGTGTGTTTGAACACTATATATGTGTGTGTGTTTGACTCTATGTGTGTGTATATATATATATATATGTGTGTGTGTACCAAGTAAAAACCCATTTGGAGAAAGGTAATGTTTCAGGTAAGAAAGATCATAGTGATGATAGCTTCATAGATATGTATAGATATGGGTATTATACATTAGATGTATATGTGTGTATATATATATGATATAATATAACATATATATAGTCCTTGTGAATATAGAAAAGGACAAAAAGAGAAAAAAAAAGAAATAATAAAAATTGATATTAAATGTGGAAAGAAGAAGAAAAAGACAAATATACCCCTAGGTAATAAATGTTGGATAAATGATTGTTAGGTTCAAGGACTTTAGTAGTGCAAAATTGAAAACCAAAGGGACCCAATCCATAATTTCTCAAGTTTAGGGACCTTACTAATAAAAAAATGGAAACCACGGGGACCAAATCCGTAATTTACTCTATAATTTATTAAGTGTATATTCTCTTAATTAATAACAATAGTTGAGTGTGCCTTAAACCCACTCTTCGATTAAATGGCCTTTTAACTTTGACTCAAGCCAAACACTATTAGAAAAATCCTTATTTCCGTTGAAAAACACTTGCAAAATTGTGATATAAAAACCAATGGTTTACCGATGGAATCCAAGTCTTAGCGATAGAAAGAATATCCATCGGTAAATAAAGAGTTTTCCGATGGTTTGCCGACGGATATTTCAAAAAGACAATTCTTTTATTGAAAATTAAATAATCCATCAGAAAAAAATTTAGGCTCGGTAAATAAATAATTTTTTAATTAAAGATAATGTAATTTTAGGCTCTGATACAATTTATTATATTCATATGAGATTACTCTTAGGCATATGATGACAATTACAAAAACATAGAAACATGAACACAAAATCGTATGTTGATTTATCATAATACTATAAACAGTTTAATAGATATAACGTGGAACACTTGAGTTATCCACAACGGAGTTCATTGAAGAACAATCTATTATCATTGTGTGTAGATCCAAGTCTTTTAAAGCATTATATGGTTTGCTTCAAAATGGGTTGAAATGAATGCAGTATCCAGTAGGCAATGTGACTTGATCTTCATTATTTACGGGCAACGGAAAACTAGAGGCTCATTCCAAAAGGAGTCCTAGTTTATCTATAAGTTTGATTTTCAAATAGGAGAATATATACACTTATCTTAGGCTATATTTGGCAAACTAGCTGATAACTCATAAGCTAGCTCATCAACAAAGTATGTTTGACAAAAACTAGCTTATGAGTATGAAAAATGACTAAAAATGACATTTCAATTAAATAATCAATTTACATATATTTTATAACATAATTAAAATAAATTTATAATAATATAATATGTTATTTAATACAAACAAAATAGTAAATAAATTAAATAATATTAAATTATTATTATTATATATGTATACTATAAATTAAATGTTTGTTAAAACAAGTTTTCTAAGAAATCTACATTAAGTTTTGCTTTAAAATTTAAATTACTGTTACACAATAAAAATAAAAAATGTATTTGATCAATTTAACATATTCTAAGTAATTATTAATTTAAAAGAATTAAATTAAATAGTTTTATTATAGTATTTATCATGTTTTAACTATGAACGAAAAAAATATATCTTTAACTCTATGCAGCTTACATAAATATTTTAAATATTGTTCTATTTGTTCCTGGATAAATAAATATTAAATAATATTTGATATAATTAATAACACTTGAAAATAATTAATAATTATACTTAATATAATGTATAATTTAATTTAATTAATAATTAAAAATAAACTTTAATTAGAGTGAATTGCAATTTTGGTCCATGTGGTTTATTGTTTTTCACTTTTGGTCCCCATAAAATTTTTATTGCAAGTAAAATCCTATGGTATGCAAAAATGCTAAACTTTGGTTCTAAGAAGTAACAACGTTAGAGGTCTCTTTTAAGTCATCCCATGCGTCTTGTACATGAAGACATATTGGTCTTTTTAGAAAAACAAACTACAGGGACCAAAATTGCAATTTACTCTGTGTTCTACAATTTCTTTGACAACCATCACCATCACATTTGTGAAGGAAGTAGGTCTCATCATTCTGTAACTAATTCTATGTAACATCCCGTCTACCTCAGCAACAATATTGTCCGTTTTGCCCCACCCGCTCATGGCTTTGTTCCTGGCGACCTGGTGAGGACTTCCCAGGAGGTCACCCATCCTCGTACTACTCCTACCCTAGCACTATTAACTGCAGCGTTCCTAGAACCTGCCATGCATTAGGCCTCAAAACGCGTTGTTGTTAGGAATGCCAATATATACTTACAACACCCAGCATCACTCATGTCCACGGTCAATATGGGATATGTCTAAGGTGTTACATTCTACGCCATCGATCAAGATTCACAATTTAAAATTCTATTGAAAGCGTACCACCAACTTAATAGAACACCTAACGGTGTTACTCCTTAGGGACCAAAACTGAGAATTTTTATAACATAGTGGTTTTCTTACGATAGAAATTTTGTAGGGACCAAAAGTGAGAAAAACAATAAATCACATGAACGAAAATTGCATTTCACTCTTTTAATTACTATAAATTAATAATTAATAATTATTTTTAATTAAGAATAGTTAATATAAATATGGGATGTAACTGAAAAAAAATTATAAAAAGCTCTTCATAAGTTACTCCAAGTAGCTTCTCAAAAAGCTAGCCTATAAGCTAGTTATTGTCTATCCAAATATTATTACACAAAAAATAAGCTAGCTTATTTTTACCAAACAACGCCTTAATGTTAATCAAATAATTAACTTAATAAACTATCCAACTCATATTGATATATATATATATATATATATATAGAGAGAGAGAGAGAGAGAGAGAGGGAGAGAGAGAGAGAGAAAGAGAGAGTGTAAAACGAATAATGATAATATTAAGTCAATTATCTTTCAATATAGATAATATTAAAGTTCAATTTATTTCCGACACTCCACACCGTAATATTGGTTTTCTTAAGAGGCTATGTCACTCCATTCACACCATAATATTGGTTTTCTTAGAGAATATGTCACTTTATTCAACTTTTTAAGCTTAAGGCTATGTTTGGCAAACTAGCTGATAAACTAGTTGTTGACTTATAAGCTAGCTAGTAGCTGATATGGTGAGCTAGCTTATGAACAATTTATGTTTGATACTAGCTAATGTGTATGTAAAATGACCAAAAAGCGTACATTGAGATATAATAATTAATGTTATTAGGCTATGTTTGGCAAACTAGCTGGTAGCTGGTAAACTAGCTGTTGATTCATAAGCTTGCTAGTAGCTGATAAGCTAGCTTATAAACAAATTATATTTGGCAAAAACTAGCTTATGAGTATGTAAAATGACCAAAAATGGTATATTTGAATTTAATAATTAATATTAATAAGAGTATAATTGGAAAAGCTACAATAAGCTCTTCATAAGCTACTCAAAGTAGGTTTAAAAAAACTAGCTTATAAACTAACTTCTGGTACATGTTTGGATGGACTAGCTTATAAGGTAGCTTATTTTTGCCAAACATAGCCTTAATAGTATAATTGAAAAAAGCTATAAAAAGCTTCAAAAAGCTTTAAAAAACTACTTTAGTAGTTTATCAAAAAACTACTTTAGTAGTTTAAAAAACTAGCTTATAAAAGCTACTTTTTTATCCATCCAAATATGTACACAAAAATTAAACTAATTTATAACCTAACTTACAAGCTACTTTCTATTTTCCAAACAACGTCTAAAACTTCCAAAAAATGGTTGTCAAAAAGTTTATTGAGGAAAGCCCCCAAGAAAGACTACAGAATTTGAGGGACCAACTCCACCAATTATTAGTATGAAACAAAGGGAGCAGGTAAGTTTATATTAAGTTTTTGGAAAGACTTTAGAATTTGAGTCATTGATTCACATGTACCATAAGTTTTCAATTAGAAAATGAAAATCAACCAAAAGGTTGACCTATATGACTTATACGTCTGTCAAAAACTATATATAATCACCAACCAATCAAAAAGTATAGAGGAAATTACATGTTGGTCCTTGTGGTTGCCATCTATTATCATGTTTAGTCCTTATTTCAAATAAATTACAATTTTAGTCATTATGGTTGTGTTTTTATTTCAGTTTCTCTCACCAATTCCAGTTAACAGTCATAGTTAAATTAAGGATATTTTAGTCCTTTTACCATTTTCTTGTTTTTTTTTTCATTTTTTGTTTTGACTATGTACTTTTTTTTGGATAGCAAAAAAGGAACACACTATATGCTAAATTGCAATTCTAGTCCCTATAGTTTTTCTTCTTTCCCTTTTCTTTCTATGTTTAACAATTTATACTCTCACTAATTAATAGTCCCTATAGTTGTTTTTCTTCTTTCCCTTTTCTTTCTAGGGAAAAGTCCAAAAAACTCAACGAACTATTCCACTTTGAATGGTTAAGTCCCTAAACAATTTTTTTGAACAAAAAAACCATTAAACTTTTTCATTTTGAATGATTAAGTCACTAAACAATTCTTTTGAATGAAAAAACCATTAAACTTTTTCATTATGAATGATTAAGTCCCTAAGCATTTTTTTCAACAAAATAAATCATTGAATTTTTAAAAATTTGCTACTTATATTTGTTTAAACTAAACTAACATAGTTATATTTTACCTTTAAAACCTTCATAGTCAGTTACATTTAATTTTTTATTTTTATTAAAAGGGGGTAAGTAACCAAATTTTGAAAGTTTAATGGTTTATTTATCGAAAAGAAATTATTTGAGGACTTAATCATTCATAACAAAAAAGTTTAATGATTTTTTCATTTAAAAGATTAGTTTAGTGAGTTAATCATTCAAAATGAGAAAGTTTAATGGTTTTTTTCTTCAAAAAAATTGTTCAAGGACTTAACCATTCAAAATGGAATAGTTTGTTGGGTTCTTTTGGACTTTTCCTTCTTTCTATAGTTGTTTTTCCTCTTTCCCTTTTCATTTTTTAAATTACACAATTAAAAAGCTCTTGTGAATACTTTTAGGCAATTAATCATTTGATATTTATGTAAGCTGTGTGCCTGTACATGTTCAACAAATTTATACAAAATAAATCTATATTAAGTAGTGTTTAAAAAACTTGTCGTTTTTTTTATTTGTTTAAGAAAATAAATTTATTTTTATTTTAAGTTGTCTTTAAAAAAACTATTTTGTTTTTCTTATTTATGTAATATAAATATCAAAATCTATCTATGTCTATAAGTAAAGATATTATAATTTTATTTTATTTAATACTTTTAAATAACATGTAATTTCATGAACTATCTAAAAATACAATTTTTTTTTATCAATAGCTAGATAAATTTCGATTTTTATATTATACAAATAAGAAAAAAAGTGATATTTTTGTAAAGACAACTTAAAGTAAAGTGGTTTTTTGGATTAACAAATTAGCACACGCACACACACATAAGATTTTTAATGGTGTAATTTATAAATCGAATACGTATTTTTGATGTATTTTAGTTAAATTATCATTAACTAATTAATTTAATAAGGATATAAATGAAAACTTATTAAAAGTAGAAAAAAGAAGAATAGAGAAAAAAAAGACAAACCTCAGGGACTATAATTGTAACTTACTATATAATCTAATAAAACAAAAAATGTAAAGACAATGAAAATGTTAAAGGACCAAAATACCCTTAATTTAACTGAATTCCTTAACTAAAGTTGGCCAGAAGGGACAAAAATTAAAACAAAATGCCAACAATAGTAGCCAAAATTATAATTAGTTTGAAAAAAAGGATGAAACTTGATAATAGATGACAACCACAAGGACCAAAAGTGTAATTTACTAAAAAATATATATAATCACCCGCCTAAGAGTACTGATCAACATGACCAATAACATCCATCTTTTTCCATTTTTGCAAGATCATGTCCATGGCAACCATAAAATCGATTTTAATCCTAATCATTATTATTACAAATTTATTTGCCTTTTCATTCGCTCAAGCAACGGATGAGTATCAGATCGATAAATGTGGCGGTGCAAATTTCACTATAAACGGTGCATATCAAATAAATCGTGATAACGCTGTGTCATCCATGATCACCAATGATCCTAACAATAGATACGGCTTCTACAACCTGTCTCGTGGTAAAATCCCTGATTAAGTCTACGTGATCGCACTATGTAGAGGTGATGTTGAACAAGGTGATTGCCAAAGGTGCATAAATGACATAGGTATAAAGCTACGAGGTTTATGCCCTAACCAAAAGCGTGTATTTTTTGCATACAACCATTGTATGCTAGGATATTCTGATGAGAAAATTGTGGGCAATAGGATCGATTTTGGTGAATGGGGCGTGGCAAGCTCTGGAAACGCATCAAATGTGGTCCTATTTAATGAAGCGCTTGATCGGTTGTGGGCACAACTAAAACACGACGCCTCGAGTGGTAGGCCTCTTCGTAAATACGCTTCCAAAAAGAAAGATGGCCCTAGGTCGACGGACATTTTTGGGCTCATGCAATGTACACCAGATTTACCTGAAATTGAGTGTTATATTTGCTTGAGTGATGCAGTCAACTATATACAACGTTATTTTGATGGAAGACGTGGAGCAAGAGTTATATTTCCTAGTTGTAATATTAGTTATGAAGATTACAAATTTTTTGATGCTACGGTGAGTCTTGCACAACCATCATTCCCTTCATCAACACAATCGCCACGGTTGTCACCGTTAGCACCATCAGGTGCGTGTGTGCGTGTGTGTATATATATAGACTTGGAAACACGTGAGAGCAAACTATTTTCGTGTGACTAGTGAGATCAAGATTTTACACTTGAAACTTTACAGCAAAACACTGTAAGGGTACCCTTCACAATGTTTTTGTTGTGAAGTTCAGATTTTTTTTACATTCACAATGTTTTGTTGTGAAGTTTCAAGTGTAAAATTTTGGTTTCGTCCGTCTCACAAAAACAACTTGGTCTTACGTGAACCCTTCTTCCTTACGATGGCAAGTTTACCAGCACCCTAGGATGGCATATTCTTAAAATTAAGGGTGAGGTTTAAATATAAGACACTTATATGAAATATTGTACTGTGATTTGAAGACCATATATATGGCCAAGTTCAAATGAAAACTCATTTTTCATGCGAACGTGAGGACAACTGAGAGAACGCCACATGACATATTCATTCTGAATAATCATGTATTATTCAGAGTGAATAACACAATATTCAATGTTAAAATGAATAATACTGAAATGTTGTATTAAAAACTCTAATACCAGAAAACTCATATCGACCATTAATTCATCTCGACCAAACTGAAATAGAGGAGATTTCAGTGTTATATTTGGTATTAAAATACCAAATACCAAAAATATAGAAGATTTCATCTCGGCCAAACATTTCAATGTTATATTTGGTATTAAAATATAACATTTCAGTGTTATATTTGGTATTAAACGGTTTAGAGATTTATTTATTAAAAAGTTCAAGAACCTAATTAATCAAAATTGGATAGTCTATTGGGTTTTTTTTGAACATTTTCCAAATTTTTATAACGTTAACTTGTTTTACAAAATTCAAAATATAGATTAAAAGACTTAATCATTCAAAATCAAATAATTTTTTGTTTTTTTTTGTTTCCATTTTGAAAAGTGCACTATTCTAATTTTTTTAGTTATGACTATATTAGTGCTAACTAGAACAATTTAAGTAATGTTATTTCTTTTCCTAATGGGATTTTCAGGCAAGCATAATGTCACAACTATTGTTGTCACCGTCGTTGCAACCTTTAGCGTTGTGATTTTGGTGGTGGTCTTCTTTTGTGTCTTCTTAAGAAGAAAAACGAAGTTGGAACCACTGCAACAAAAGACCTTGGGTTTGTTATCTCTTTTCTTTCATACTTCCTTCCTATAATACTAGGGTTTCTAATCTACTAATAATAATATTGTGTGAGAATGATACCAGCTTATGAAGACGTAGGTCTCGAAGATATTATCACAGCCGAATCATTGCAGTATAGTTTTGATGTTATTAGAGCAGCAACTGATGACTTCTCAGAGAACAATAAGCTTGGAAAGGGTGGATTTGGTTTGGTTTATAAGGTAAACAACTCACTACAACAAGATTACTTATTTGCAATAGAATTCTTATGCCTAAAATCATTTTCAGGATCAGAAAGATCATTAAATTATTCTGGAAAAAAATCCACAGGGTATGTTACGAAATGGACAAGAAATAGCAGTGAAGAGGTTATCAAAGGATTCAGGACAAGGCAAAGTAGAATTCAAGAACGAGGTCTTGTTACTAGCAAAGCTCCAACATCGGAATTTAGTTCGTCTCCTAGGGTTTAGCATAGAAGGGTCCGAACGGCTTTTGGTGTATGAGTTTGTAAGAAATGCAAGTCTAAACCAGTTTATATTCGGTAAGTTGTCTTTTTTAAATTTACACTTTAGAAAAGATTACAACAAGGGGGTAAAAATCATTCTTCGGATAATATTTTTTTTATGTTATACTCTTGGTCTTAAAAATATAGATCCAGTGAAACGAGCAACTTTAGATTGGGAAACACGATACAAAATAATATGAGGCGTTGCAAGGGGACTTTTGTACCTACATGAGGATTCAAGACTGAAAATAATTCATCGAGATATGAAAGCTGGTAATGTTTTATTGGATGCCGATATGAATGCTAAAATTGCAGATTTTGGCATGGCAAGGTTGTTCACACCTGAAGAAACACAAGGCAACACTAGTCGAATTGTCGGAACCTAGTAAGTTTTAATCTCCAAAAGACGTCATCAATTGTTGATTACATACCGATGTAAATTTGTCGCTAAAAGATGGTAGTTTAATTTACAATCTTTGTTTCAAACTTATATTTTTCCGTTGCTAAATTAAACATTTGTGTTACTGTATTAAACTTTCATTTATGGACTAATTAATCAACACACATTCTTATCATACTAGTGGATACATGGCCCCGGAATATGTAATGCATGGACAATTTTCAGTTAAGTCGGATGTCTTCAGTTTTGGTGTATTGGTACTCGAAGTTGTAACGGGTCATACAAACCATAGTTTTCAGAACGAAACGATGACGGAAGATTTTCTTAGCCATGTAAGTATTGGCATATAACTTCTTATCTCTTACTTTTACTAGAAAATATATTAAGTTTACGGAAGATCTACATCAATTTCTCATCCTGAAATTTGTGTTAGGCATGGAAAAGTTGGAGAGATGGAACAAGTATAAGTTTAATTGACCCTACATTGATCGATGGTTCTAATTCAGTACCTGATATCATCAAATGCATCAACATAGGCCTATTATGTGTTCAAGATGACATCATAGAAAGACCGACTATGGCTTTAGTTGTTCTCATGCTTAGCAGCCTCTCTATAAACCTAGCAGCCCCTTTAGAACCTGCTTTTTTCATGCGTACATTCAAGTACTCTGATAAACACTTTTCCGTAGAGTACACTTATAGTACAAATAAATCTCGACCTTCAGAAAGTAAGCCCAAATCTTCTCAACCTTCTATAGCATCTTAGAAACGATTTTAACATCTTCACAACGATCAATATAGCACATGATCGATGTTTTCTATCAAAGACTTGTGTTCCTGATTATCTTTTGTTGTTTGTATACTATTGTATTGTTGTTTAATTTATCTGAAACTATTTTATATTATGATAGATCGAATAATCTATATCGGTATTTAAAAACAATTTCTCATATACTGATCTATAACGATATTTCAAGTTAGAAAAGAGGTCGTAACTACTTTTGGACATCTTATCTTGAAAGAACCTTTTGTCGACAACTTCAGTTTTTATTGATGACTATTCATCACTAACAAAGGCATCCAACATCGACTATGTTTGGCAATAAAAGTAATTATTGGGACACCTCCATGTAAACCTTCGGCGATAGAAAAGTCTGTTTACAAAAATTTTGAGCTTTTACAAACGACATTTTCTTCCCACAACGGTAGCTAAGCAACTTTGCTAGTGGAATTAAATCAGACATTCGTTATATTTTACCTTTGTAAGATTATGAGTTTGCATCATTCAAGACGGACCAAAAATATGATTGTTATCAACTTCTTTTTTACCGAAAATTTGTAAGTGGTAAAAAGAAAGAAAAGCCACATTACGAAGAAGAAAAAGAAGAATCGGTCACCGAGACCGAATGAGAGGAGGATATGGCAATGACGAGAGATAGAGGCCGCTGTTGATTTGTTGCCAATGACGAGGGAGGGAGGAAGGGTCATTGTCGCTTTCTTTGTGTGTGTTTCTGATTTGTGTACATACACATGTAATACATTTGAAGTAAAATGACAATGATTCCCCTATAGTTAACCTATGTAACAAAATCTTTTAGCGATGTTATGGAAAAAGAAAAAAAAGCGTTAGAAAATGTAAACTACAAGGACGCTTTCCACAATTATTTCAAAACGCACAACGGATTTGTATGTAAACTACCTGGACCAATAATATAATTTACCCAAACTACAGATTTCGTACTTGTGATT